>OVBB01001080.1:0-16054 GCA_900406415.1 Isatis lusitanica
TACGTTCATTATTGCAGATTTGCAGAGCATCGTCCTCGCAATATCAACCGAAATTTTTTTTTTTTTTAAATATAAAATTTATTTATCAACAAAAAGAAAAATACATAAAAATCAGTTTTTATAACACGGTTAGTCAAAGTTGGAAATTGAGAGCATTGGCTATCAACTTATAGTACAGTGATATTTGAAAGAAAATTCCAGCGATCAAAAGCATGCAGTGGCGGAGCCGGCCACGTTTTTCACTGAGGTCATTTTATTTTTTTGATATGTTATGGAGGTCACATAAGATAATTTTATAATGTTTCACTAAATTTGTTTTAAGTAAGAAAAAAAAAACATCAGAATTTATGAGGGTCACATGGCCCCGTACCGTATTGGTGGCTCCGCCCCTGAGAGCATGTACTCCGTTTTCTTGAAGATTGAACAAGAACAGAGATAAAGACTCTTAATATCAAAGATAAAACTTCATTCATTCAACTTGAAATCTTCTGTTACAATCAAATTCTTATTTATACAGAGTTTTAAAGACTTGGAACCATCTAGGTTTAAGAAAATATAATATAGCATATTTCTTGACAGCCCAGTCTTCTTTATCTTCAAATGTGATGTATCTATATCACCCCTTAATTGTCTATGTTTCATTGATCGAACGATATTCCTTTTTGTCTGCAGTCTTGAATGTGGTCAACATGAGTTGTAGAGTTGTTATCTTCTCGAGTGGGTTTCATGTATTGTTGTTAGCCCAAGCTTTCTTTTCCTTTTCCTTCTTGGGCTTGATTTGATAGTCACACTAATACCCCTCGCAAACTCGAGGTTTGAGGCTCTTCCACACCGAGTTGAATCGAAGATCATATAAACTGTGTTGGTGGAGAGATTTGGTGAAGATATCAGCTATCTGTTGTGTTGCCGGAATATGTTTAACCACTGGAGCCCCCATAGGCACTTTTCTCATTTGCATAGTGATAATGAGATTGAAAGTACGTTGTTCGTTTGTGGAACACTGGATTTGCAGTAAGTTGCACGACAGACAAATTATCACAGTATACTTCTGCCGGACCGCCTTGAGGTACAGTTCAGCAGCTTTATCACACAGAGTTATGTACTCTGCTTCTGTAGAAGAACGAGAAATTGAGAATTGACGTTGAGCCGACCAAGAGATGAGATTTTGAACTCAAGTATGTACAAAATCCTCTAGTCGATCGCCTAGTATCTCTGCAACCTCCCCAATCACTGTCACAGTATACGCGCAGAGTAGTGTCTATATCAGAGGTAAGAGTCAAAGCCAGAATGATGGTGCCTTTCAAGTACCAGAGATTGTGTTTCAACAGCTGAAAATCTGACAATGTTGGTGAGTGCATCTTTCTGCAAACAAATTTGACATCATATTGCAGGTCTGGATGAGTAAGCGTGAGGTACTGAAGCTTCCCAGCTAAGCTCCGAAAGTAAGTAAAATCAGAGAAATGCGTTTCTTGATGAGATATTCGATCCAGTTGCAAGGGCAACAGAGTAGGCATTGAGCACAGTCAAGCATGCTTGTAGCAAACAAGAGATCCTTAGCATATTTTTCTTGATTCAAGAAAAATCATGTGTCTGTAAATTGAACTTGTGATATGATTATGGATAAGAATATGTACAGGAAGCTTGTAGCTGAAGAAGCAGCTCATCATAGAGATAAGTTGGAGCTTAATTGGAAGGAACATGATCATAAACCTCCCTGGTTTATGATCCAAATTCTACTCAACCGAATCCAAGATAAATAACATATGGGTTGGTAAAACAGGGTGTGCTCTTTTTCCCTTCCTTCGATTTGTCCCATTGGGTTTTCCGAAAAAGGTTTTCCACGAGGCTTATTGTCATTTTCCATCATGCTATTTCAAAGACCCAAGCCCAAGACTTCTTCTTTTCGATTTCAAATTTGAACTTGCTCTTCTTTCTTTAATTATCTAGCTATTGTGGTGTTAGTTCCTAGTTGGTCTTGGTGCATCTACGAATCCTTTTCCTTTATATTGTTTCTTTTGTTCCACATAAACACTTATCTAATCTTTTTAATAAAAATTTCTTTGAGTTTAGATCATCTTCTATGTGAGTCATGTCCAAGGAAATCCTTGTTGTGCTTGTGGTGTGTCATATCCACAAGTTCTACAAGTCGCTTTGTAAGGTTCTTCATCCCCTTAGTTGGTTCCATCTTCTACCTTCTTCCATCAATTCCATATCTTCTATCAATCGCTGAATCACTTTAATGCTTCATCTTCCATTTGATCAATCACTATATCCATCTCCACGACTTCATCTTCACTTGTTCGATCATCATTCAATCCGCAATCCCCTCTCTATGTCTTCCGCTTCATCATCCATCGAAGAGAACCCCATTATTCCATCAGCCTTTCACGAAGTGCGTCATAGGCCAAAGGATCCTCTCACTTACGATCGTATTAAGTGGTATCAGAGCCACTTTTTGCCAGTATATCAAGGACTGAGAAGGGATCAAGCCCCAAACACCACTTGTTGAATCCATTCCCGAAAAAGATGAAGCAAGTAATGAGAAAAGAGAAGGCTTCAACTCTTGTGGAGTATAACAAAGTACAAGAAAGGAGAGAACAAGACCTTAAACCCAAGCCACCTGACGATCTAAGGATTTCAATATGGAGCAGATCGCATAAACTTTCTCACACCTCTGAACCCATTAGTCTTTTTGATTTAATACGACCTACTTATGAAATTTCTAAGGAAATTTCACTCTTTTCTTTTTCAAAGGAAGAAAGCTATCTAAAGTGGGAAAGAAACATGGAGGATTGGTTTTCCTGCAAGCGCATCAGAATGGAAAATAGATTGGATCATGCAATTTATCAACTTAGATGAAAGGCTCGCAAGTGGTGGTGGCGAGAGCAAGAAGATCGTTGCAACAAGAGATAAGTCTGAAATCCTTCAAAGCCTCAGCATATGTTGTTTTTGGGATTAGAGCTAAGACCGTGGCATTTACCATTTTTGGCATATGACCATTAATAAAAAATGATTGGATCACTATGGGAAAAATGGCTATTGTGACCATTTTATGTGACGAAATCCATATGCCACAATCGAATGACGTTTTTGTAACTGACTTGTGACCAGCAAACAAACGTTATAAACTGATTACTTTTTCGTCATAATATAGTGACCAATTAAAAAGTTACCGAGAAAAGTCACAAATAACGACGACTTTGTTACCAACACTTTAGTGATATATTATGTTACGAATTATGTAACCACACTTAGTCACAAGTATTGACTAAATAGTGACCAATAGGTTAGTGTCATCTAATGTCACGAATTAATAGATTTGTGTGATGAATAATTATTTTCAATGGCTTACATAAATTGATGCATTTATAAAAATTTGTGATAGCTTATTAAGTTTATTTCATTATATATGTAACAAATATCTTTAAGTCATCACCGAATTATATTTAGCATATTTTCCTGATTTGTTATAGAGTACCTACAATATAGGAATCAATATCTTATATACATTGTAATCCAAAATAAAAACAAAAAATATAACAAAACGTGATCTTCTTATTATTTTCCTTTTCCATTCATGAAAAGAGCGATTTCATTTTTTGAATGCTCCATCAAAATACAGAATGAGTTACAGTGGCAATGTTTTTTCTTCAAGGATTTGAATGTATCAGCGAATCAATCCAATGAGTAGCGAGGTTTCAGAAGATTTTTGTCAAGGTTTAGAAAATTTCATGAAATTTGCCATGAATCAACCTCTGTTTTTGGAGACTTGGAAGCTTTTTTGTCCATGTGCCAAATGTGGTAATGGAAAACTCAGAGACGAAGTGTGAGAGCCGAAACTCACACTGTCGAAATTTATTTATTTGCGGGGCTCCGAAAATTCTACTTAATAAGAACTAAAAAGCAAAAAGGTAAAAAGATGAGAAATGAGATTTTATTAGAATATTTATCTCGAGTACAAGAATATTTGTGAATGCTTAATGTCTTAAATCACAAAAGCTCTTGCACTTTTTTGGTGTGTCTTGAAAGTGAGTGCAAGAGTCTCTATTTATACTAGAGAGTCTAGGGTCTCAAAGACTGATCTAAGCAATGTGGGATGTTGTAAAAATCCCTTCTCAGCAGCCGACTTGACCTAATGGGCCGCCACCCGTTCGCTCCTTTCCCTTCCATTCGGGCCCGCTTATCTTGATTTGGCCCATCTTGTCTTTTTGGTCTCCCAGTCCGATTTCCTCGGATAAAGCCATGACTCCGGTTTATTTTAAGTAAACTCCTCAACGTTTTTAGATGTTCAGAACAGCGTGAAGTCTTCCCGTAAATGGCACGACGTTTTCGGTAAGGGCAAAGCCTAGGTCCAATGGTTGGAAAAATGCGGTTTGGGCCGGCCCGTAAAGGTGTGGTCCACCTGAGTCTCCGTCGACGTTCTAGCCTGATAGACGTCTTTGGCTGGGAAGATATGCAGAGATTCGCCTTGAGAAGCCTGTAAAGAGTTTAGTTCATCTTCCGGGCCGAATGCCAAGAGCTCGACCCGCACAGAAGTTTGGTCCTATTTTGTGGGCTTGCTGCCGGGACATAGGTGTCTGGTCCTATTTTGTGGGCTTGCTGCCGGGACATAAGTATCTGTTCGTTGCTTCGGCCTTTCGTCTCATCAATTTCCGAGTAGGGGATTTTGACCCCAACAGTTAGCCCCCCAGCTCGTGGCCTTTACATGCATATGCGAGGAGCGTTTGCTGAAATGTTTGTAGGGATTGATAGACTAAAGGCCTTTGCTTCCGAAATGCGTGTCTTCTTGAGGGCAGGTCGCCAAAAATTGATTGGAGTCGTTGACCCAGCCGGATCCAATGAAGGCGTTCCCGGGATCTCGGACCTTGCCGTGGTTAAGGCGTTTGGCCCGGACCTTTGATCTTCGTGATTTTTTCGCTCTCTTGCTTTTAGATCTTTGTTTTTTGCTTTTGGATTTTTGTATTGCTCAGTCCTTTTCTTGAGTCGGACAGACTTTGTTTTTGGGATAAGAGAGTTTAGACCATTTATGGGCTTCTTTCCTTTCTACTTTAGAATGTCTTCTTTTTTCTTGTGGCAAGCCCGAATCTTTAAAAGAGACGGACGACCGATCGTTGGATTGATCGTCGGCGGCCGGCCCAAAGGGATGGGCTGCTAGCCTTCGCCATGAAGGGTTGAATCCAAAGAGATGGCTTGTTCCGTTTGCCTAGAGGTATATGCTTTGTTTGCTTGTTAAGAGGTGTTTGCCTTGTTCGTTGTTTGCCAAGAGGCGTTTGAGTTGAGTTGGTCGCTTGCCAAGAGTCATTTGCATTGAGTTGGTCGCTTGCCAAGAGGCTTTTGCGTTGAGTTAGTCGCTTGCCAAGAGGCGTTTGTGTTGAGTCGGTCGCTTGCCAAGAGGCGTTTGCGTTGTGTTGGAGTGTTTTTCCGGACACTCGAACTTTTGACCAGGGTTCCTGGGTTTAATGTTTTGGTTTCGAGGAGTTTACTAAGCACGTTTAACTTCCTCTCTCGACTGAACGCATTTAGAATCTCGTATCAGGGCAGGTTTGATACTGCATTCGGAGATGTTCAAGACCAGTGTTCCATGTCAGGCGTTTTACTGGGTTTACGAGCTTATTTCGCGGTTTACACCTCACACTATTTGCCTATGCGAAATGCTCCTGAAGATAAACTTAAAAGAACACCGTCTTAGACGCTTCCTGCAGGATCGCGGGATGTCAGGTTACGTCTTTCAGATGTCGTCCAAAAATTTATATAACGCGCTAAATTTATCCTCGCGGGATGTTGAGAGAACCATGGTTAAAGTCATCCTGTTATGATCAGCAACAGATGTTGATACGTATGCTGAGAGGCGGTTCTCGAAACGAAGAGGTCTTGTTGTGGCCAGCAACAGATGATCTTGTTCGAGACGGATTTCCTCCAAAATTTTCTTTGGGCGTATGCAGCGAATTGATGTTAGCCGAGAGGCGATATTGTTATTGGCCCAAGAGCTGATGTCGATATTGGCCCAAGAGGCGAAGTTGATATTGGCCCAAGAGGCGAAATTGATATCGGCCCAATAGGCGATGTTCTAAGTTTTCTGGGAGCTCGAATGTTCGGACTCACTCCCCCCCTTTTTTATGGGGAGAGGCAACTGAACTCGTTTTTTAGGCGAGCTGCCTATGTACCCTTCGTAAGAAGGGATCAAGTCACCCGTTGTTCCTTTTTTTTTTNATCCGCATTAGGCTCTGCGGCCTCGGACATCTCCTTCTCGACAGGTGTCGTTTTTTTTGTTCTTCTATCAGAGGATCTCCGTTCTTTCGAACTGGTCAACTCTGCTCGTCTTTTTTCCTGACTTGGTGCTTTCGTCCTCTTTCTTGCGCTTCCGGTTCTCTTTGGTTGTTTTGCTTCTGAGCTCTTCTGCTAGGGACTCTGTTGCAAGTATCCTTGCAGTCGCCTTGCAATTTGCGGTTGAGTGACCTTCGATTTTGTGGAAAGTGCAGTAAGCCTTTTCATCATAGTCTATGCCGAGAGTCCAGGTGCTCCACGATTCATTTCAGCGTCTGGCCTCGTTGGGAGATCGTTCCGTGTTTATTTGGTAGCTGTGCATTTCGCCTGCGTTCGTCCCTTCTTTTTCTTCATTGATTGTTGTCCATGTTGGCCACCCAGCTGCTCGTCTCGTGGTGCTCTTCTGTTGCAGCAGTGGGGATCCGGACAGTTCCACTCTTTTCCTGATCGAGCTTCGTTTGATTGAGTTATGTTCTTCCGGCGTTACTATTGGTAGTACGAACCGGAGAGGTTTCACTTCGATGATCTTGCAATTTCGGCTTAAGTTTTCTCTCGGGGGGATGTTCCTTGTTCGGTTTTTTGTCTTGGGTCAGCGTCAATTCCTGGGCCACCGGTCCTTTCGTTTTTCCTTGTCCGGTTCGCCGTCCTATGTCTGCATCCATCGCCGTCTTTGATTCGGGAATTGATGTCGTGTCTCTTGCTTCGCCGTCCGTCCCGATCCTGTCTTGGCTAGGTCCGTATGCGGTGGTTCCTGCATTTTCTTCATCGGTCACCTCAAATCTGGTTACTAGATTGTTTGCCTTGTGGCGTTATGCGGTTGTTGCGACAGCGTCCCGGAATGAGCCCTCCTTGTCCCGGCTGGGGTTTGTTTCCTTGTGTTTTACGTTCCCAGCGTTGCCGCCTGAGACGAGAATTTGAGACGTCCTCCCACGGTCTGGCGTCGTTGTCGTGGGCTTCCTTCTGGAGAGACGTTCCTGGATTGGCTTCCGTCTTGAGTTGTCTGCAACTGTTGAGCCGCCGTTTCGTCTTGCTTCGGGAGTACGACTAGCATGGTTGTCACGTCTTCTTTCGTGTCGGCCGCTCCGATCGTTCCAGGAACCGTCGTTACGATAGCGGTCGTGTGGGCCGGCAGCGTGTTTCCGTTATTTTCCGGGTCGTAAACATCCGGGGGTCATTTACCGAGAGCTTCACGTCCTTCTTTGTTTCCTTTGTTAATACGGGGAATTGGATTGTTCCAACCGTCATTGTCGTCTTTCCGGCGAACCCAACTGACGGTTTTAGATGGGTTGTGAGATGCTGAATCCCAATATTTGTCCTCTAAAGGGTTTCTCGGAATACGACGTTGATCGAACTTTCGGTCTCGAATAGAACTCTCTGCATCCTGTGGTCTTCGATCGAAATGCCGCTGACGAGCGGGTCATCCTCCAAGACTCGGTCGATCTCGAGAGCCGCGCTGGTCGCCTTATGGACTTGAGATCACACTTTTCTCATTTGGCTTGCCGTTAGCTCCAGTTGATTGTGAAGTTCGTCCATTTTGCTTCTCCGGCTCGCGGACCGGTTTGTTCGATTAGTCCGACCTGTTCTCTCGCGCTCTTCGGCTCTTATTCGCTGGTTCACCAAGAGAATTATTTCATCTTCTTCGGTGAATTTTCTTTCTCCTTCGTCCGTCTCGTCATCGTTTTGGCTGTCTGCTTCTATCGTGACTTCTTTGTTGGTTACCATTGAGACCGGTTGTTCGGTTATTTGTCTCGTTAAGCTTTTTCTCTGCAACTGCGGTGGTGCCGAAAGATCCGCTCTTGTTCCGATGGGGGTTTGCTCGCTTGAGTTCTGCCCTCCGAGAGTGTTCGTTAGTGGTGAGAATCTGAGGCGTCGTCTTCCTGGCGAATGGCCGCCATTTCCTGCGCTGCTGTTCTTTCCTGCCTGTCTTGGTGCTCCACGAGTCCGGCCACCATGTTCCTTAGGTCGCCGATTGTCGATACGTCTTCGATTAAGCCAGCCGTTCCGCAGTACCTTGCTCCGGCCACGGTTACATCGGTCGGCATCATGAACATGATCAGCGCAGCGGTAGTAGTCCCGGCTGCGGTCGCCATGGTGTCGGCTGCTCCTATCACGATCGCTCCGGTCATGGATTTTCTGACTGAGGTTGCTCTGGTTCCGGCTGCTCCGGCTCCGGCCGCTCCGGATGCGATTCCTCCGGTCGCGGTTACACCCTCCGGTCGGTTGTTGTTACCGTCGGTTCTTCCTCCGGTTGCCATGTCCTTTTCTCTATGTGTCTCTCGTTCTTAAAGTAATGAATATTTCTCGTCCCCACAGACGGCGCCAAACTGTGAGAGCCGAAACTCACACTGTCGAAATTTATTTATTTGTGGGGTTCCGAAAAAACTACTTAATAAGAACTAAAGGGCAAAAAGGTAAAAAGATGAGAAATGAGATTTTATTAGAATATTTATCTTCAGTACAAGAATATTTGTGAATGCTTAATGTCTTAAATCACAAAATCTCTTGCACTTTTTTTGGTGTGTCTTGAAAGTGAGTACAAGGGTCTCTATTTATACTAGAGAGTCTAGGGTCTCAAAGACTGATCTAAGCAATGTGGGACGTTGTAAAAATCCCTTCCCAGCCGCCGACTTGACCTAATGGGCCGCCGCCCGTTCACTCCTTTCCCTTCCATTCAGGCCCGCTTGTCTTGATTTGGCCCAGCTTGTCTTTTTGGTCTCCCAGTCCGATTTGCCTCGGGTAAAGCCATGACTCCGGTTTATTTTAAGTAAACTCCTCGACGTTTTTAAATGTTCAGAACAGCGTGAAGTCTTCCTGTAAATGGCACGACGTTTTCGGTAAGGGCAAAGCCTAGGCCCGATGGTCGGAAAAATGCGGTTTTGGCCGGCCCATAAAGGTGTGGTCCAGCTGAGTCTCCGCCGACGTTCTAGCCTGATAGACGTGTTTTTCTGGGAAGATATGCAGAGATTCGCCTTGAGAAGCCTGTAAAGAGTTTAGTTCATCTTCCGAGCCAAATGCCAAGAGCTCGACCTGCACAGGAGTTTGGTCATATTTCGTGGGCTTGCTGCCGGGACATATGTGTCCGGTCTTATTTTGTGGGCTTGCTGCCGGGACATAGGTATCTGTTCGTTGCTTCGGCCTTTCCTCTCATCAATCTCCGAGGAGGGGATTTTGACCCCAACACGAAGCAACAGTCTGGAACCATCTATATAACAAAGGGTTTATGCTTAACTATTGGATTTGGATTTGTCATGGAGAAAATTATGAGAATCTGAGAAACAGTTTCGTTGGTGTAGAAACAATAGGAGCTGATCATCAAACAGAGCAAGAGCAACAGCCAGAGCAAGAGCAAGAGCAAGAGAATCCTTATGAGGAACTGATTTCCATAACATTTCGCCAGAACATGGAAGAAGAGCCTAATGTCGAGGCAATGAAATGTTTTAATCTGTTGGAGGCAGCAAAAACTCTATTATATGATGGGTGTAAAGAAGGTCTTTCGCAACTATCGTTGGCAGCTCGGTTGATGAGTTTGAAGACAAATTATAGTCTACCTTGGAATTGTATGGATTCGATTTCAGAGCTGCTAAAAGAGTATTTGCCTGAAGGTAACATCTCTTTGGACTCTTACTATGATACAAAGAAGCTTATGCGGTTTTTGGGTTTACCATACTACAAGATTGATGTATGTTAAGATAACTGCATGCTGTTTGGGAAAGAAACTGAAAATGAAGATATTTGTCTATTCTGCAAGAAGGACAGATTTCGGCCAACTAAACAACTTGGAAGAAAAAGAGTCTCATATCGCCAAATGTTTTATCTACCAATATCTGATAGGCTGAAAAGATTATACCAATCAAAGAGTACTGCTGTGCACATGAGGTGGCATTCAGAACACACAGTTAAGGAAGGAGAAATGTTTCATCCATCAGATGGAGAAGCATGGAAACACTTTCAAGAGGTATTCTCTGAATTTAAAAAAGAGTCCAGAAATATTTATCTTGGATTATGCACATTTGGTATGTCAGGAAAAAATTATTCATTATGGCATGTAATCATGACGCTTTATAATCTGCCTCCAGATATATGCATGAAACAAGAATTTATGTTCTTGACAGTTTTAGTCCCTGGTCCTAACCATCCTAAGAGAAATCTTGATGTTTTTCTTCAATCATTGATAGATGAGTTGAAAGATTTGTGGTCTAATGGCGTTCAAGCATTCAATATTTCTACCAAGCAGAATTTTGTATTAAAAGCTGCATTAATGTGGACAATAAGTGATTTTCCTGCTTATGGTATGCTTTCTGGATGGACAACTCATGGTCGGTTAGCTTGTCCTTATTGTTTGGAGGAGACAAATGCATTTCAGTTGAAGAATGGTAGAAAAACAAGTTGATTTGATTGCCATTGCTGTTTTCTACCATCAGATCATATGTACAGACGAAACAAAAGAAGTTTTAAGAGAGGAAGGGATGTGAGTGATGGTCCGCCTGAGGTGCTAACTGGTGCTGAACTTTTGTTGTGGTGGAAATCATGGAAGGTTGCGCAGATATGGTGATACTCATAACTGGCACAAGCAGAGTATCTTTTGGGAGTTACCTTACTGGAAAGATCATAAAATTCGACACAATCTTGATGTGATGCATATTGAAAAGAACTTTTTCGATAATATTATCAATACTCTACTGAATGTGCAAGGAAAGATGAAACATAATATCAGATCGCGACTTGATTTGACAGAGTATTGCAATCGCAAAGAGTTGCATTTAACAGCTGATGGAAATGCTCCAATTCCAATTTTCAGATTGCAAGCTGATGAAAAAAGGATCTTCTTAAAGTGGCTGAAAGAAGATGTTAAATTTCCCGATGGATATGCATATAATATATCTGCGTGCGCTGATCTACCAGGAGGAAAGTTAATTGGAATGAAAAGTCATGACTGCCATGTTTTAATGCAATGGTTGCTTCATATCGAAAATTACCTTCAGGCAAGAGTGAGCTTGGGGTTGGTGAGTGAGAGAGCTTGAAAGACATACCGAAATTTACTTACTCAGCTCAGCAACACCTCATCACACAGTCATACACACTAATTTGTGGGGTTTCAGTTTAGGGATTTCAATTAATTTAGGGTTTCGATTTGGAACATGAATCCAACTCACGCCATCAATTCATGGCTGGTTGTTTGGGAAGTGGGTTTTTGCTCTACAAGCTATAGAGCAAAATTGAGAAGTTTAGTCTACGAAGAGAACTTAAGACTGAGAAAGTCAGAGAGGAGAGATCCAAACAGTTTAGTCTACAAGCTCTACAAGGAATGTTGAGTCAGTCTGAGAAGCTTCAGCTCTGGGACGAGCTCAATATTTTGAGTATGAAGTATGTGATTGTAAACTAATATTCTTTCCTATATTATCTGCTTATTAATCGATACTGCAAACATTCTTGTTTGATTGTAAGCTAGAATTCAGTATTCTCGACTTGTCATTCAATCTCATATTAGTAGGACTTGTTTGATTATGTTTCTAGTAGCTCTGTCTAATTGCGTCAACGATAATTAAGTTGAAATTATGCATAGTAGATTTAGATAATGTTTAAGTCCAAATTTTTTGGGGAATATCTCGATTATAGATTTTGCTAACCGTATAAAGATCATAGGAAATATTTGATTTTAAAATTATTGCCTAATATTTACTTATTCAATTTTGCCAAAAATAAACCACACGTCTTCAACTAAAATAGTGGGGTTTCTAACATTTCCTAAAAAAAATCATTGTGCCGCACATTCCTAAAAAACTAAAGAAGCATTGATTACTTAACTCTAACATCTCCTGACGTTTTCTTTCATCACTTCCTTTTTTTATTCATATCTCAATTTCATCGTCTGGTTCTATATGGCTACACCAGTAATAGGTGGTCGATCATATGGGAGAAGTTTGATTTCTCGAATACCAGGTTCACAGGAACAGCTCGCCCCTGCTCTCTCACCAACATATGTTGCAGACTCCCAACCAATTGAAAATATGGAAGATGATTATGTTGTTCGTACAGGTTTACCTGTGCTCCATCGTTCTCGAAGGAATGAGGCTTAATGGTAATGCCTTGTTTTTTCCTAAATAGAATTGAAGTTTGTCTCAGATTTATAATTATTTGCACTTGTATTTCATTGAACAGGTTTAAAAACAATACCGAAGTGTCAACTGAAATCAGAATGATCATTCAAAGATTGTTTCAGGGACCATGGTGCTCTTGGAGGAATGTGCCATCTTCCCATCAACGTTTATGGTTTCAGGAATTTAAGGTATGTTAATTTCATATACTGATTCATGGTTTTGTACTTAATAATCCAATTAGTTTTGAAATCGGATATTAATATTTCTCATTGCATAATACATCATGATTCATCGTTTGCTATTGTCTGTTTTCACAAAAAGTTTAACTGGGATCCTTCCATCAACTATCAAGTTGAAAAAAAGTTCAAGAAACTTGCTGCCTATCGCCTGAAAGGAATGGTGAGCGTTGCAAAGAATGCAAGGAAAAAACCTGACTGGATTCTAAACGATTATTCTCGACTGTCTGATCGGAAGGGTTTAGGTCCTCATAAACATTAGGTCCTCATAAACATAGGGCCGGTTCATGTTCTTATGCCAAACATCAAGATATGCTGGTAATGTTTATATTTTCATTCTTATTAACTTTAAGATTGTCTTTTTAAATTCACTTTGCCATTTTGGTTTAATTGTTTGTAGGAAGCAAACAACGAAGACTGCTCCTTTATTGCTTTCATGAAGAAAACACATCAAAGATCTGATGGCACATATGTGGATGAACGAGCAAGAATTGTTGCAGAAACCTATAAGAGGCATGCAGCAGAACGTTTGGAACAACTAGAATCTGCTGGTATAGAGAATGTCACAGCCAAGACTCTTGACCAATCTGAGAGAAAATGAAATTTATGTACAAGTATTATTCTTGACCAACCCGAGACTTTTAATGTTTATATATGCTCTCTTAGAATCTTGACACCCTTGTTGTTGTGGCTTGCTTGTTCGTAGTTGATATTTTGAAGTGCTTTTGTTTTTCTCACATATTTAGTCTTCCATTTTAGGCTGCTGGAATATCTAAACAATGATGTGTCTATGGACTTGGAACACTACAGAGTAAGGCTGTACCATCTATTGAAGATTCGTCAAGTGCACCACAGGTTTCTGAAGAAATGGAATTGATAACACATAGACCGGAAGCTGTGGAATTATCTGCAAAAGAGATCCGTTAAGAGAACCTGGAACTTAAGAAGAAACTTGAAGAAATGCAGGAGATTGTTCAGTCTCTCTCAAGGCTGTCAATAAAAAAAAAAAAAAATTTATTCCAAATTTATTCATATGAGGTTTTCGGTTGAATGTCTAGACCCCATCTCCACCACCAAGACTCGTCCATTTTACTTTTAATCTGCTTGTTTATTAACTTTTTAGTAGGTATTTTGTTTATCATCTTTTTAAAACAACCTTTGTTATTTGTTATTTCTTTGGAATGGTATTTCTATTTGGTATTAATGGTAATTCAGCAATTTTGTTTTATCTTTAATTTTTTTATTTATATTTCGTATTTTTTGGTTTTGAAAGATGGAGATGAAATACAATTAGTGACTAATTTTATGAAGCTTTTCGTCATCCTGATAGTAACAACTTGTTACCAAAAACGTCACAAATAGGGATATTTTTGACAGCTTCGTTACTATATATAGGTCACCAAGTGTTACGGATTTGAGACATTACTTTGGTTACGATAGTGACCAATCTACGACCTCATTTTGGTCGCAAATCCGTTACAAAACTATTACACAAAATAGGTAACTAACTGTTATGAATTTAAGACTAATTATTAGCTACAGATTGTGACAGAATTATGACATAATGTTGGTTACGATAGTGACCCATTTGCGACAGTATTTTGGTCGGAAATCTGTTACGCATGGGTACCAAAGTTCGGTCACTAACAGTTACGTTTTTATGACTAATTTTGAGTTACAAAATGTGACGTATATGTGACTGATTCGGTCACAACTAGTGACCAACTAGAGACAAATGTTTGGTCACCCTTTTGTTACGTATTTATGACTATAAAAGGTGTCACTATAGTCGTGACAGATTTGATACAAAACAGAGTTTGTGATGATCATTTTGTGACATCCTACATTTAGTCACACGATGGTCGCAAATTTCATATTGTGACCAAATTTACATTATTGCGACTCCAAAATAAGTCACAATACTCACGTTTTCATGTAGTGGATTGCTTTTACCACTTCAGAACTTTTAATCAGCCAGGCTTTAACAAAGAATTCCTTAGTGAAGCCATTAGGACCCGGGGTTTTATTTGAGGGCAAGGAGAGAAGAATACATGGTTCTCTTTCGAAGAAACCTCTCGCGTTAACATGGAAGCCATTTCCTCTATGCACTTATAGTATAACAGATCCGTCAGCGTCTCTTGCGGATTAGAAATTACTTGTTGGCTCTGATTTGCATATAGAAACTCATCAAAATATCTGACTGCTTCTCGCTTTATCGCAGTTTGCTCTGTTAACGTCTCCCATGTCGTAGAGACAAGTTTATGAATGGAGTTTGTCGATCTCCTCGTTTGAACTGCTCGGTGAAATACACTGGTATTTCGGTCACCATGCTTAAGCCAACGAATGTGAGACTTTTGGAGAAATTTTTTTTCTTCTGTTTCTGCATAATGGTTCCATTCGGAAGATGCCAGGTGTTCTGCATGGAGAGACTCAGTAGCTGGGTTTCAGAGAACCTCCTCCTGACGGACACAGAGGACCTCAAATGAAATCTTAGTACGAGAGTTAATATGTCCATATTTTCCTCTGTTTAGTGCCATAATCGAGGTTTGAACAACTTCAATTTCGGTGAAACCGGCTAAGTGCAGTACGGGAATGAAACAATGGTTCCGTCTGCGACCAAATATTAGAGATAATTTCCAGAAATTGGGGATGATCCGCGAGATAGTTAAAGAACTGGAAATGGTTCATTTTCTTCTCTGGCTGAATATTCGATGTCTTGACCAAAACGAGAGTATGATCTGAGATGCCATTAGTTTCAAAAGAAGCGACTGAGTGAGGAAAGATATCCCCCCTATATACCGTTTCCTAGAGCTCTATCCAGTTTTTTCCTTATGGGATCATTTTCCTGGTTGTTCCACCATGCCAACTCTGACCCTGTAAAACTCAAATCCGTGAAATCACATTCCATTACCAAATTCGAAAACTCATTCATACCAGATTGATCTCCCAGCCGAACTGTCATACGAGAGATTTCAGATGAAGCAAGAATGACATTAAAATCTCTGATAAGGATCCATGGAACTGTTGTTTAGCAGATTTCTGCACTGCCTTATCTCATCCCATAACGTCATACGATCTCTTCTAAAGTTGGAGGCATATATACAAGATCAGATAAAATCATCCCTTGTTTCATTGTTACTCCAATGGTAATCATTTGTGGACTCTTAAAAAGATCAACCAAACTCCTTTGACCACATCAGCTAAACTCTTCCTAAGTAATGATAGTCATAGTTTGTTACCGCTTCCCAATCTGGGAAAACACGCTCAATTGTTCCCATACTTTTTTTCTTCCTTAAATCTTGTCTCCAGCAGACAACCAAAAGAGGGTTTTACATTCGTGATCCATGAACGAACCTGATTCTGTTTGCACATTTCCTTGAATCTGTAGGTATTTCATGCAAAAAAAAACGTCATGATCATTAGTTCCTCTGTGAGGAGGACTTCTTTGGGGGGGGG
>OVBB01001083.1:0-16028 GCA_900406415.1 Isatis lusitanica
ACCTTTCCCATATACATTTCCATATATACCAGGAATCGGGATGTTACAGAACCATTTTCCCATGACCAAGGTCCACTTAGTTTTCGTAAACTGCTTGAGTTCGTAAAAAGAAATGGGCGGCTTGAGTTCGTAAAAAGAATTGGGCTGCCAGAAGATTTAACTCGGAACAACTTGGTTTGGAACACTGTTCATCCGGAATTTCTCGTAAAAATACTGTTCACGGAAAACACTGTTCATGGACCGGACTAAAAGGATGAAGATCGGTTTAGTCGTAAGTCGGAATCAAAATACTGTTCATGAAATACTATTGTTCACGACACTATTCATGTACCGACGATAACCGGGAAAAGAATCCAATCGTAGCGGAAAACCGAGATTACATTGGACCGAGTCAAACCAGAGGCAAATTGGGCCAAAAATGGACTGGACGGAGACATGTCGAGGAACTGGGCCGCGGATCGATCCCAAATCAGTTGAAGTCGGCGGAATTTAAAATTTTCAACATTCCACATCGCTAAGAGCTGCCTTCTGTGCTCTAGGACGCCCATTATATATAGGCATGTATGTACTTTGTTAAAATCATCCAATCTCGAGTATAAGGGCTTTTGTAGTATAAGACACTAATCATTTGCGAGTTTTCTTGTACTTCAACAAAAATAATCTCAATAAAATCGTTTTTTCAATTTCGTTCCTCGAGTTTTCATAAAATAGGATTTTCGGACCCCCACAAATTATAAGTTTTTGATTGTGTTAGTTTCGACTCTCACATCAATCCCTTTTTGGGTTTGATCCCATTAAACGAACTATAGATAGGCTTGAACCCATTTCGGGTTTCAGCTATTTTTATTTTATCATTCTGTAAAGAAAAAGAATCTAATAATCGTAATGTTTTCGTAAAAAATTATGGGATGTTTTTTTCGAAGAGCTCGTATTCGTGCAAATAGTTTTTTTTTTGTTTTTTTAAAAAAAAGAGAGAGTAGAAAAAATGTTAAAACGATACAGAATAACATGATTGCTTGTCTTTGATACAGAACAGATCAACACCCTAGCCAGCCAAGTCAATGACTTTCCTCATACAATTTGGAATCAGATAGCAGTACTCTTCATATTACACAATCAATGTTACACTATATGTTCGTATCAGTATTTTTTCAAAGTCTGTAATAATAGTGGTCTCTATATTGTAAAAAATTGATGCAGTAGATTTGAGATATAATAGTGTTTTTTAAGAAAATCATTACATAATAAGGTATTGTATATAGCTATATACAATTAGGATTTCGACCTGGATCACCGTAATAGAAATAAAGTCCCCAGGAATCATGAATACCAGTCTTGAGATTGTAACAATTTTCTTTTGTTTTGTAAGTATGAACTGTACCGAAAGGTGGTCTTGTAAAACCACCTTCATCAATTATCTCAAGATTTCTGAAATAGCTAGTTTTTTTTCATTCTTCTTCTGCAAAATGTCCGCTCCCCATTTTTTTTTTGTTGTATGTTGTGAACCATCCATCTTATTTACTATTTCGCCTCCCTCCTGAATTTCAGTCGCACCATTTTGTAGATGATTGAACAATGCGGAAAGCCAATACCCAATGATTACATTATTACTAAATATTAATCACCAATGTCCTGAATGGGGGTCCTATATATTAAAAACATATTAATTCTTAGTTTTAAATACCATTAAAGAGAATTTATTGAACGTATATGAAGAAAATTTCCCCTAATTATGTTAACCTTCGAAATAGTTTCGGATAACTGTTCTTGTCGACCATCCAAAGTGGAAACAGCTGGAACGGCTGCACCTATGGCAAAATGTTGGTTGACGGGAACAAAGCCTGGACAATCAAGATTGTAGCAGCCTGGATTTCTGTATCTGTCATTCTATTTAAGTGTTTTAAAACCAAACACAAAATTATTTCTAAATACATATTTTTATCCAAAAAGTAGTAATAACAAAATAACTCATCAAAAATCATAGTATTTAACTTACTGTCCAATAAATAAAGTATCTAGGATAGTCATCACCATATCTGTTTTTGTATACCTAATTAGTAACAAAGAAAAAATGAAAAATGGAAATTCTGGTTACATATATATATATATATATATATATATATATCAGAAAAATTATTACTAGGACGAGAAATAACCCATATTTGTGCTAGGCTAAACTCATTTGGTTGTACGAAAGGTTTCCACACATTTATAAACGCTTTGGCTCCATGAAACTTTCCTTTCACAATAACTTGGGCGTGTTGTATGTATACAGATACATACATATATAAGTTAAAACCACATACAATATATATATATATATATATATGTACGGAGATGGAGAAATGACAACTTTTCAAGTGCAATTTTGAATGATATATGTAGATATATATATATATATATATATGAATATTTCTCCTATTGTTATGGGCAAAGAGAATGTCAATCCTCTTGAAAAATCCCGAAAAGGCAAGAATGTTAAACAAGGCAAGTTAGTGGTTTTTGAAGCGCGATCTTTTAAATCAAGTAGTTCGAATAAAGCTGTGACCCAGACGAAGCAATGGGGACGTGAGAAAGGCCCATTCACTATCTCAGGAAGACCCAAGTTACTCAGTTTATCAGGCCCGACTAAAGGATTGATGTTCGACCCAATAAGAGGGGATCTTGGCCTTTCGAGTAGCTGAAAAAGACTAAGGGTGGAAGAACAGCCGTCGGGAAGACAAGGAGGTTGCTTCACATCGGAAAATGGAAGTAAGGAAGTTTCTCCGGTGCCAGAGGCACGAGTTAGTGATCCTCCATCGGAAGCAGAAGGTAGGGGTCCGTTATTGGCATCACGGGAGGAGGAGGATAACTTGGTGATGGTTATTTGTGATCATTCGCTGTCGGTGGATGATCTTGCTGTTTTTGAGACCCATGCGGGTGAGGAGAGCGCAAGTAGAATTTGTCGGGGCCTCGGATTTGAGAATTCGTTTAGAGTAATAGCCGCTGGGCATAACGGCGGTCTTTGGCTACTCTGGAGATAGGATGTTGGGGAAGTTGAGATTGTTAACTCAACGGATCAATTCATCCAGGCTAAGCTAGTGAAAGATTCCGAGACGCTTAATTTGATTGTTGTTTACGCTGCGCCATCGGCTAGTCGTCGCAGTGGTCTTTGGGCTCAATTGAAGCAGATTATTGTGAATATTAATGGTCCGGTTATTATTGGTGGTGACTCTAATACCATTGTCAGATTGGACGACTGAACAGGAGGCAATGGTCGGCTCTCCTCTGATTCATTAGCGTTTGGCGAATCAAGATGGGATTCCGTGGAAACCAGTTTACATGGAAAAGGGGTCATTCTGAGGCTAATTTTGTTGCCAAACGGCTAGACAGGGTTCTGTGCTAAGGAGTTTCGCGGCTGAAATGGCAAGAAGTGGTAGTGACACACCTTCCTTTCATGGCGTCTGATCACTCACCGCTTTACATTCAACTCTCTCATGAGGCTCGAGGAAACTCGAGACAACGTCCTTTAAGGTTTGAGGCTGCTTGGCTAAGTCATCAAGGGTTTAAAGATTTGATTGGAGTTTCGTGGGATAAAACCATTATCACGAGAGATGCACTTGAGCGTTTACAGATTGTTTTACATAAGTGGAACCGTGAGGTTTTTGGGGAAGTTCAAGTTCGTAAAGAGAAGCTTACAATGGATATTCAGACGATCCAAGCTCAGATTGAGCAGAACCCCACTGATGCGCTTTTAAGAAAGGAAGACACTCTTCTCCAGGAGTTTGATACTGTTCTAAACCAGGAGGAAATGATATGGTTTCAGAAATCCATAGATAAATGGGTGGTGCACGGTGACAGAAACACTACTTTCTTTCATACCTCCACGTTTATCAGAAGACGACGAAACCGTATTGAGTGTTTGAAGGATGATGAGGATAAGTGGATTACTGATTCCAAGCAGCTTGAGAATCTGGAAGTAAACTATTTTGCTTGGTTATATTCAATGGAAGACGTAGAGCAGAATCCATCTGCTTTACCATAGAGAGGCTTTGTCAGTCTTTCAAACTCGGAAGTGGCGTTACTTCAAAGTGAGTTCACGGCTGCTGAGATTGAACATGCCATGAGAACTATGGGTAGCTTTAAGGCACCGGGCCCAGATGGCTTCCAACCCGTTTTCTATCAGAGGTGTTGAGAGGAGGTTGATGATTCTGTTGTGAATTTTGCTCGGGATTTTTTGCATCTGGTGAGCTTCCTCAAGGAACGAACGATGTCAGTCTAGTCCTCATTGATAAGGTCTCTAACCCTGCCAAGATTACACAGTTCAGACCAATTAGTCTGTGTAATGTACTTTTAAGATCATTACCAAATTGATGGTGGGGAGAATGAAAGGGGTTATGAACACACTCATTGGTCCTGCGCAATCTAGTTTTATCCCGGGAAGACTCAGCATTGATAACATCGTAGTGGTTCAAGAGGCTGTCCACTCAATGAGGCGTAAGAAAGGTAAAATATGTTGGATTCTGTTGAAGCTAGATTTATAGAAAGCCTATGACCGTATTAGGTGGGATTTTCTGGAGGATTCACTAAAAGCGGCTGGTTTTTCTGAGCAGTGGGTGGGGTGGATTCTTTAATGTGTCTCTGGTCCGGCAATGAGCCTGCTCTGGAATGGGGGAAAAAACAGCATCATTCAATCTACATAGAGGTTTAAGACAAGGTGACCCTCTCTCTCCATATCTTTTTATGCTTTGTATGGAGAGATTGTTTCACTTAATCGAGGGTGCGTTTGAAGATTAAAATTGAAAACCGATTAGACTATCTTGTGGAGGTCCGCTGTTATCTCATATTCTGTTTGCGGATGATCTAATTTTGTTTGCTGAAGCTTCTGTTTCACAAGTCCGAGTAATCTGTGGGGTTCTGGAAACGTTCTGTGCTGCTTCCGGTCAGAAGGTTAGTTTGGATAAGTCTAAGATATTCTTCTCCGAGAATGTACCACACAACATGGGAAGGCGTATTAGTGCAGTGAGTGGGATTCAAGCTACGCGGAATTTGGGCAAGTATTTGGGCATGCTTATACTCCAGAAACGAATTAACAAAGAGACCTTTGAGGATATATTGGAGAAGGTCTCTTCCCGCTTAGCTGGATGGAAGAAGTGTACGTTGAGCTTGGCTGGCAGAATCGCACTTACGAAGTCTGTGATTTCATCGATCCTGGTTCATACAATGAGTTTTATCTGTTTTCCGGCTAGTACTCTGTCGGCTCTGGACAAGTTAGCACAGGATTTTGTTTGGAGGAGCACTAGTGGGAAGAGAAGAATGCACTTATTATCTTGAGATAGAATCTGCAAGCGTAAGAAAGAGGGAGGGTTAGGTATAAGCCAGGTAAAGATGATGAATTTGACGCTGATTGCGAAGGTTGGCTGGAGAGTTCTCAGAGATGATACCAGTTTGTGGGTTCGTATATTGCTGAGTAAATATCGAGTTAGGGGAGCGAGAAACAGAGCTTGGATTGATCCAAAAAGTAAATGGTCGAGAACGTGGCGAAGCATTTGCACGGGGCTCCGAGAGGTTGTTTTTAAGGGTCTGTGGTGGGTGATCGGAGACGGTAGTAGTCTGAATTTCTAGTCGGATACATGGCTCCATGACAGACCATTGTCGGAAGTAGCTTTGTTACCTCTTCTAGAAGGTTATGATAATTTGAAGGCGCATGATTTATGGGTTGATGGATTCGGATGGGACATGCCTCGCCTTACACCGTTTCTCTCCGCAGATTGTAGAGTCGAGCTGTCGGCTATGGTGGTTAATACGAGTTCGGGGATCTGGGATCGGGGATGGCATAGCTTGGGGAGGCACTCAGATTGGAAAATTCACCATTGTGTCCGCTTACGCTTGGATTACACATAACCAATCTCCAGGACAAGACATGGCAGTTTTTTTCCGGCGAATTTAGAGAGCTCAGGTACCGGAGAGAATCAGAACTTTCCTCTGGATAGTGGGCAATAAGGCTATCATGTCGAATGAAGAAAGATTCCAGCGACATATCTCGACATCGATGGTTTCTCAGATTTGTAATAGTGGTATAGAGTCGATATTACATATTTTGCGAGATCGTCAAGCAATGAGAGGTATCTGGGTTCGGCTCGTTCCAATGTGGAAACAGAGTCTGTTCTTTTCTCAGTCACTGCTGGAATGGTTATTTTTGAACCTGAAAAATGATGATGCAAGCATGGATAAGGGGTGGCCATCCTTATTTGCTTTAGCTGTATGGTGAGGATGCAAGTGGCGCTGTGGGAACTTGTTTGGGGACAAAAGACTATGGAGAGATCGGGTCCAGTTTTTGAAAGAGAAAGCGAAAGAGATGCATGCTTCATATGATCGGGAGAACGTTGCAACGGCTGGGGATACGCGTGTGGAACGGCTAATAGCTTGGACTATGCCTCCGACAGGGTTGATCAAGCTTAACACTGATGGAGCCTCTAAAGGTAACCCGGGTCTGGCTGGTGCTGGTGGAGTGCTTCGGGATGGAGAAGGTAATTGGCTTTGCGGGTTTGCCCTTAATATTGGGATATGTTTTGCACCAATGCAGAACTGTGGGGAGTCTACTATGGTCTTGTTTTGGCGTGGGAGCGAAGGGTGGAGAGGCTGGAGATTGAGATCGATTCAGAGTTGGTTGTGGGTTTTCTGAAGACAGGGATTTGCGAGACTCATCCGTTGTCTTTCCTAGTACTTATGTGCTATGCCT
Organism: Isatis lusitanica; assembly: GCA_900406415.1. Taxonomy (NCBI): domain Eukaryota; kingdom Viridiplantae; phylum Streptophyta; class Magnoliopsida; order Brassicales; family Brassicaceae; genus Isatis; species Isatis lusitanica. The sequence goes on from OVBB01001083.1 coordinate 6,722, forward strand.
TCTTATCGAAGGACTGGTCCCAATTACATGTGTAGTCTCGATTTAAAAGCTTTAGTGTCAAATGTCTCCAAATCCCTGAACCATACAGGCAAGCGAAGAATAAGTGGTCCCTAGTTTCCATTTGACAGTCGTAGAAGGTGCACGCAGAGATTTGGCCCAAGTTCCATATCTGAATACGGTCACCTGTAGTGAAGCGATCATGCAAAGCTAGCCAGGTGATAAAGCTGTGTTGAAGGGTGGCATACTTAAACCAGAGAGCATGAGATGCCAAGTGCTTTTGGAGAAGAATTTCTCTGAGTATTTATCATTGGATAGCTTCCAGAGATGAATGTCCTTCCTGCTTCCTGCGGTCCTCTAGTATTTCCCAGAGCTGTCACAATTGCATTAAGAGATGATGTGCGATAGTCCCGTTGTCATAACCGGTATCGAGCAGCAGCCACTGTGGTATGTGCCGAGTCCCGAGATCAGTGAAGCATCGCGGCCCTGTAATGTCAAAGATCCTCCCCAGTTCTGACCAATCATCATACCAGAAAGTAGTGTGATGTCCATTAGTGATTTGAATTCGGTGAAAACCCTTTGCCGTATCTTTATATTTCAACTGATTTTTCCACATCCAAGAGCTTCTTGCTTTAATGTTTACTGACCAAAAGGAATGTTGTTTCAGGTGAACCTCTCTCGTCCATCTAACCCAGAGAGAATCGCCTGAAAGAAGGCGCCATATCAGTTTAAGCCAAGAAACTTCTTTTTGCTTCTTTGATTGACTTTAGTGTCCAATCCACCTTCTTACTTTGTTTTGCAAACTTCTTTCCATGTAATCTTTGTTTTCCTTGTATTAAGCTCAGGTCCGGACCACAGAAAAGCAGTGCAAAGTTTCTCGATTTCCTAATACATCCATTAGGATGACGGTAAGCCGAGATCCGAAAGATGATTATGCTGGCAATCACCAATTTAAAGAGTTGCAAACGTCCTATGTATGATAAGAAGCGATTTTTCCAAGAGCTCATATGAGATCTTATTCTCTCGAGAAGAGGTGCATAATCTTGCTGCATCATTCGTTTAGTAAGCAGAGGAAGGCCCAAATATCGCACATGAAAATGGTCAGTAGCAAAAGGAAACGACGAGGTAATTTCCTCTCGAACGCTTTTGTAATATCCCAATTTCTGGTATATATGGAAACATATGTGGGAGAGGTTAAAAGAATTTCTTTGGCTACCTATGTCACCAAAGTGAACTTACCTTTTCGGTTAACCATCCTGAAAAAACTATAGAGTTAAGCGTGCTTGAGCTGGAGTAGTGGAAGGATGGGTGACCTACCGGGAAGTCATTCGCGGTACCGTGTGAGTTAGGAAAAAAACACGGGGAACGGTCATGTAGTGATTGCAGGGATAGTATATCATGACTTACTAATCTCTCGATTAACACACCGATCATCGGACAGGGGTGTGGCCCACAAGCCCGATAGAGGGATGGGTGACTCACCGGTAGGAGCAGTAGGGACGTTATAAGTCGTTCATGTGGTGATTGAAGGGTTAATATATCATGACTTTCGAGCCTTCAGAATAGCGCACCGACCGTTGGAAAAGGGTGGGGCCCACGAGCCCGATAGAGGGATGGGTGACTCACCGGTAGGGGCGGTTGGGGCGTTATAAGTGGTATCAGAGCTGGTTAGCCATCTCAATTCTGCACTGAGAGGCGTCTTGGAATTTGTCTTGGCACGCAACGAGGACATTGCACTCTAAGTGAGGGTGAACTGTAACATCCCGATTTCTTGTATATATAGAAACATATGTGGGAGAGGTTAAAAGAATTGATTCTGCTACCTATGTCACCAAAGTGCACTTACCTTTTCGGTTAACCATCCCGAAAGAAATCTAGAGTTAAATGTGCTTGAGCTGGAGTAGTAGAAGGATGGGTGACCTACCGGGAAGTCATTCGCGGTACCGTGTAAGTTAGGAAAAAAAACACGTGGAACGGCCATATGGTGATTGCAGGGACAATATATCATGACTTTGAACCTCCTAGATAACGCACCGACCGTCGGACAGGGGTGGGGCCCACGAGCCCGACTGAGGGATGGGTGACTCACCGGTAGGGGCGGTTGGGGCGTTATAGCTTTCTTCCATACCAGCTAGATAGAGAGTTGACTTCTCAATACTGATTTTGAGCTGCGAATTCCCCGCAAAATCCTCAAAAATTCTGAGAATTCCCGCAACCGAGTTTCTTTTCCCATCAACAAACACCAGGATATCGTGAGGGTGGTAACCCAGAGTAATGAATGACCGAACAGCAGCAATATAATCTTTACCCAGAATTGGCCAAGCTGTCTTGTAGAATTCACTAGTGAAACCATGAGGACATGGTGATTTGTCGTTTAGCATTGCAAACAGAGTTGACGGATTTCCTCCTCTGTTACTTCGCACATGAGAGAAGCTTGATCAATATCCGTACACCGAAACTCATCAACCGACATTCCAGTGAGATCCTCTTGAGTCGCATTTAAGAATTCGTTAAAAAAACTTTCACCCTCAGATTTCAAGTTCTTTGTTTGAGTCAAAAATCTCCATTTTGAGTTCGAATCTCGTGAATCATGTTCTTAATTCGCCTTGCCTTAATGTAACGGTGAAAACAATTGTTGTTCTGGTCCCCCACTTCCAACCAATGGATCTTTGCTTTCTGTTTCAGATATTCTTCTTTGATGGATGACAGATATTTCAACTTATTAAAAGTAAGCTTCTCGTCTTCGATAGTACTCAGATCCAGACTGTTTAGTGTCGCCATTTGCTTGAGATGAAGAATCTCAAACGCCTCCTTAGTGCGTTTTGAAATATCAACCATTGTTTCTTTACAGAGATGTCTCAAATGAGACTTAAGAGCTTTTAGTTTCTTCGAGAGCCGGAATAGTGCTGATGTCGATTCAAATATCGGCTCTGTTGATTGCCAATGAATCTCCACTGTTGGAAAAAACTGCGGAAGCTTATCCAGTGCATTTTTAAACTTAAAAGGCTTTCGCCCTGTTTCAAGCTTGGTCTCAATCATTACTCTTCCACGTAAGTGATGTGAGCAGCCCCCAGAATCGAAGATAGTATATGATAAGGGAAATACATCCATCCATTTGTCATTAACGAGAGCGTGGTCTAATTTTTTACAAATGAGATCCTCATCTCTTTTGTTACACCAGATGAACAGAGGGCCCTGATACACCATGTCTTGAAGAGAGCAAATACAAACCACATCTTGGAAATCTCGCACTCCAGTAACAACAGCAGTTGCTACAAATTTTGAGTGCTCCATTCCGTTAAAGTTTCCACACAGCATCCATGGTTTATTGCAGATAATTGGAGAATTTTCATGATCTTTGATGTCTGCCCATAGCACTCGCTCTCTTCCACTGTGTTTAAAACGTAAACTTGATACACTGTATTTAGATCATATTGTCTACTGCAAGTGCACAACATATGATTGTAATATAGAAATGTTCGGATTCCAGAGGACCAGTGTTACACTATGCTTCTATATAGATTGAAACTAAGCTAAGACCAAATATGGGTTTTTGAATTGTAGCGTAACAAACCAGAAAGTAAATATCGATGTAAAATCAATTAATCAAGGCGTTTGATCAAGGGTGATTCGCAGGAAATTAAAAGATCATGAATCGAACAACTATTTAGGGCATAATTAAGAACATGTCTCGAACTCAAACAGAAAATTAAGACTGCTCCACTTTCATGGCATCAACAACTTTATCTAGCAACCTAGAATCCTAAATTGTCGTTTGTCCCTAGAAATCGTAGATAAGCATTAAAAGTAGTTTTGATATATTCACAAATTGCCTACACATCAACTTTTGTAGGTCTAGGACAAATTTTTCATCTATATTAATTCAGTAATTTATATAATCACTTTTGTTGCATTAAACAGCGTAAACTTAGAAAGAAGGTAGCTAATCAAGTTTCAGCATTAAGATCAACAATAGGTGAAGACAACCAAGTGATGTAGCCCTACTTGTATTCAATTCATTGATTCATGAATCCCTTTGAAACCTTAAATCTAACTAGATGACTACTCAGACATGGAGAAACAAAACACAATAATAGATGAAGAGAAATCCATGAATGAAATAGAAAATAAGCAAAGAGGGTTCAGAATTCTTCTCAAAGTGTTGCAGAGATTCTTCTCCTCAAAAATAATACAAATTTCTCTAGAAAATATGTATAAAAAGTATCTCTAGGTGATGTCCCGCTAAAAACTCAAGAAAAGAACGATCATATAAGTTGCAGGAGGCGGCTGCCTCTTATTAGGTTAAATTGACTTTTCATTTTTTCTCCGGTCGGGCTGGAGCATGTGCTTCAAAACCGGAGCAGGTGCTCCGGGTGTAAACTTTGACTCTTTTCTCAGTTTAGACTCCTTTTTACTACAAAGGCTCCAACAACTCCAAATCTCGTCCAAAGCCTCCTAATGACCTGAAACGACTCGATAAAGACTCGAAAGACTCGAAAAAGACCTCAAAATAGTTGTTAGAATAAGGTAAAAATGCCTCATATCAAAATAAAACTGCAATTAAACTCGTCCTCCTATCCCGGAAGACAAACAGAAAACGTTATCATTTTTCCACTCTCGAGCATAGGCATTAAACGTACATTGTCTCTCCACAAAACAGATATGACCAAGGTCGCTGTACTCATAATTCGTCATAACTGTCCAGCTCTGAAAATTTGTTGAAATAATTCATTCGACATTAACTTCATGCACACGTGTCTCCAATAGACACCCAAACTGACACGAATTTCTATTAATCCATTCTTGGACTATGGAATGTTTAAAGTTTTGATTGAAACCGTTGACATTCCAAAAGAAGCTTGACATAAAGATATTATTAGGATGGGGGTTTTTTTTTCTTACCACCAAGAGTTTTCTTCTTGGTTAGTAGAGCAACAGATCCTGGTTTGGGATTTGAAGCTCGAGGAAGAGAGATACGAGTTCCCACTTCTTTAAGTGTCGAGAAAGGGTCATTCACCGTCGTTCCCATTTCTTTCGTTGATTGGTCAGTCTCCTCTACCTGTTGTGTTTCATCATTCTCTGCTTCCGCAAGGATAGAGAATCGCGACGGCGATACTATCTTGTCTGCAACATGAAGTACCTTTGCAGCGTCGAGATGCCTGCCTACCTTATTAGGCGAGACTAAATGCCATTCTCCCACAGTGTCGAAATCTTCATTTATTTCCTTCGGTGTTTCCTTTATTCCGCCCTCTTCCTTCTCCTCCTCAAGTCACATTTGTAGTGTTGGTAACACATTTTCCACAACTACATTTGAAGCCTTAGCTTGTGGAAGTTCAACAATAGTCTGCGGTTGCACTACTTGTGAGGAAGTAGTAACATGGTCACACTTTTTTGGTGTCGTTGATTGGTTTTTAAGACAACGATCCATTGTATGTCCCCACTTCTCACAAATGGTAAAATGGGCCGGAAACCATGGATATGAGAAGTTCACTTCCACGTATTGACCTTTAAGATTGAATTTATGTGATTGAGGCAGCTCTTTGGATAGATATGCTTCCACAAAAACCTTGGCATCCACAAACTTGCGGCACAATTCTCTGTCAGGATGAAGACGTTTTGGGTGACCCATTTTGCTAGCAATAAAACTTAGACTTTTCCAAAAGAACCGGCTGTGCGGAACTGTAATGACCCGAAACCTAGCCCAGTAAGGCCCATTATCTCCTGTAGAAACCTTAGTCCTTATCTTATGAATTGCCTCCCTTTTCCTTTGTTTTCCCTACAAAATGTGAAGAAGCAAAGCTCTGCTGAAATCAATCCGCTGGGCAGTGTTTCTGCCAATTTTGTACAGCTACTGCGTAGATCTACACATCCATCATCGAATCCCAGCCAAAGACCATCATCGGATTCAGGACGACGAGACGAGTCCGTAGACCCCAAGATCGTGTCGATCGACCGCCGGCTGTGCCGTCACGCGCCAACAGAAGATCGCCGCTGTCCGCCACGCGCCGCCGTCCGCCACGTGCTGCCGCCGTCTCCATATTGACATCCTTTTAAGCATTCAGAGTCCATAGATTCCATTTTTCGAAATTGCAAAGGTGAGGGTGGCTTTCCACATAATTCCGTACTTTCGCCTAGAACTTCTAAGATATAATTTACAGCTATATATGATCCGTCTCTTTGATGGTGTCTAGGTAGTATTGTTTGTAAACTGGAGATAGGAATATAGATTATTCAACCCATTGATTGTGCATGTTAAATTGATAATTGTTTGTTATATATAACTATTATACCTATATATACGAGGAGTTGAGCATGTTAGAGTTTAGAGATTGCAGGGGTACAGAGACGGACTTATGTACTAGCTACGCCTTGTGTGAGAGGGGGTACGAGCAGCCTAGTCAATCTTCTGTCCAGTGCCTTAAGATCGATAAATCGTCAAACCCAGCGGTGTGAGTGGGCACTATCCCATACTGACCTCCTAGTGGTAGGGTGCTGACGGTCACTGGATCCGTTCGTAAGGTTGTAGATTGCTCATTTGGTGCGTTAGGTGCCGTGTTTTTTCATGTCTAGTTTCTTTTTACCGTGTTTGGAGTGCTATGACTGGAACTGCGTTTTCCTGTGATTAGCATCCCATACCTCACTAAGTGACTCCCATACTACTCACCCCTCTTCCTTTCTTTTCAGGTGAGACGAACGAGTAGATGTTTATTGGACATGGTGCCATTTTGGGAGTTTTTACGCTTTTATTCATATTTTATTTCAGATTTTATTTTTTCTGATTTATTCGAGTTATTTCGGTTATGAAACGTATATATGGATTTCCGGAAATCAAGACATTGTGTATTGGTTAAGTCGAGAATTTGAGTTATTTGATGTGGTTAGTGACACACCGTCTTGAGTGAGGATGAGACAGGTGTTACATTTTGGTATCAGAGCCTAGGTTTAGCCGTCCGCGGTTCTGACTCGGGAGGTGGATTTTTTTTAAAAAAAAAATCGGTTTTCAACGGTTTTCAATTTTCTTGGGATTGGATGATTTTAAAAAGAAAAATAATAGCACCCATTATGTCTGTTATTAATCTATTATCCGTTTGTCTCCGTCCCAGTAGTAGAAGTTTAATCAGTTTTCTTTCATTTTCAGATGCCGCCAAAAAGAAGTACTCGAATTGCCAGAGGCAGAGGTCGTGGGCGCACAGCAGAGACTAACAAAGTCTCATGAATGTTGAAGTTACTCTGACTGTCTTCCAAGAGGGCGTGCATGAGGATGTAAACTAGGATGCGATGAGGCAGATTTCAGAGGAGTTAGCCAGGAATGTGGCTCAGGATGCTGTTCGCGTTGCTGCTCAGGAGGCTGCTCGAATTGCTGCTCAGGAAGCTGCTCGTATCTCTACTACATAGGTTACCCATCAGTTGGGTCTTCAGGCGGAGCAAGCCACAGCCGCAACCGCAGGCGCTGCTCAGGGATTACCGGTGGGATTTGTTCCGGGTGCTGGTATGCCTCCGCCACCACTGCCACCAACCGGAGATGCAGAGAGACCCACTTATTGGGTGATCACGAAGCAGATGTAGGATATGAGACAGGAGCACTTCGCTGGAGGTGTGGATGCTGCCACCGCTGACAACGAGAGGAGGTTGCTGATTCGCAACTTTGACCACACAATGTGCCCAGATGAGTTCAGGTTGGATATGGGCACGCAGTACCTGAAGGAAGACGCTATGAACTGGTTAGAGGGAGTTGTCGAGAGCAGTCGTGGCCGGGTTGTGCTCACCTTTGAGCATTTTCTGAGAGAGTTTGACTGGAGGTTCTTCACCCGAGAGATTAGGCATGAAAATGCTAATGCTTTTGAGCGTCTGACGCAGGGGACGATGGATGTTCGGGTGTGTGAGCGGGAGTTCACCCATCTTCGCAGATTTGTTGTAGTCACCATTGCTGAGGAGGATTTGATCAGGAAATTCCTGGACGGTTTGCGAATAGAGATCCGCAACCGTTGTGCAGTGGGTAGGACTACAATAGTCTGGTCGATCTAGTAGAAAATGCAGCTTTCCAGGAGAGAGGGATAGCAGAGGAGAGCAGATCCAGCAGGTCGACTCAGGCCAAGCCTGGGAAGGCAGAGACACAGAAGGGAATGACAGATCAGCCAGGATTGTCGCCGTATTGTTCTCGTTGTCACTGCCATCATTTCGGAGATTGTGTGCAGTGTTATACATGTGTGAGGTTGGGTCATATCGCCAGATCTTTTCGGTCTAAGCCAATTGATGCGCCATTTGTTACCAAGATTCCAGAAGCAGCAGTCCCAGCAGTTGCACCGAGGGATTGCTACAGTTGTGGCCAGCAAGGTCACATATCCAGGGATTTCGCGCAGAGGGCGCAGGGGTTACTTCCCCTGCTGCCACCCAAGAGCTAAGCCATTGCCCTGCGAGTATTTGTTGCTGGAGACCACGAGGGAGCCAAACCAAGAGCCGGTATGCGTCCCTTGCTTATACTCATTATTGTGATGTGTTTTCGAGGTTCTAGTTTTGAGTTTGTTGTCTTGAGTATTGTGCTTTTGTCGGAACGATCGTTAGTTAGTACTTGTGTTTGGTTGGTTTTAGCTTGAGGTGGCGCAGTTTCTACCTATTTGATATCAGAGTTTTGGACAATTTTGTTTGTTCGTGTCTAGTCACACGTTGATTATCTTAGAGTGTGTTCGAGCCAAAGAGTAGTCGTCTTTAGACATTCAGTGCGAGGATTTGAGAAATTTAGCCATTCACCGACATGTACCAATAATACATGAAGGACTGAGCTCATTGAAGACTTTGCAGAAGCGGAGGTATACTATTACAAGGAGATTTTTAAGGATGCAATCAGCCAACAGGTCAGAATTTGAATTCGAGGACGAATTCCTTTTTAGTGCGGGAGAATTGTAACAACCCGAAGCCTGGCCCACTAAGACCCACCTGAAGATCGCCGCCGTCCGCCACTAGCAGCCGTCGTCTCCGATTTGACATCCTTTTAAGCATCTGGAGTCCATAAATTCCAGTTTTTGAAATTTCAAAGGTGAGGGTGGTTTTCCACATAATTCTGTACTTTCACCTAGAATTTCTAAGATATAATTTATAGCTATATATGATCTGTTTCTTTGATTGAGTCTAGGTAGTATTGTTTGTAAACTGGAGATATGAATATAGATCATTCAACTCATTGACTACGCATGTTAAATTGATAGTTGTTTGTTATATATAACTATTACACCTATATATATATATCATACGAGGAGTTAAGTGTTGGGGTCAAAGTTCCCTCCTCAGAGATTGATAGAACGAGTACTCAAGA
>OVBB01001085.1:0-16020 GCA_900406415.1 Isatis lusitanica
CAATAGAACAGAAAAGATGTCGACATCAATGATATATTTGCATGCAACGTAACACTTGATGTAATGAATGACGATCTAGAACCCACATCTATTGATGAGTGCACTCAACGATCAGATTGGATAAAATGGAAAGATGCTATAAACGTGAAGTTAAACTCTTTAAAGAAGAGAGAGGTTTTTGGTCCCATAATTCGTACACCTCATGATATAATCTCAGTTGGACATAAATGGGTCTTTTTGAGGAATAGAAATGAACGAGGAGAAATCGTTAGGCACAAAGCACGGCTTGTTGCACAAGGATTCTCACAAAGACCAGGAATCGATTATGAGGAGACATACTCCCCTGTGGTGGATGCAACGACATTCCGATTCCTGATAAGTCTGGCCATAAGAGAAAAATTGGATTTACGGTTAATGGATGTAGTAACCGCCTATTTATATGGTCCACTGGATAATGAAAATTTATATGCGATTACCAGAGGGTATTGAGCTCAAAGATAAGAGAAGTNCACTCCCCTGTGGTTGATGCAACGACATTCCGATTCCTAATAAGTCTGGCCATAAGAGAAAAATTGGATTTATGGTTAATGGATGTAGTAACCTCCTATTTATATGGTCCACTGGATAATGAAAATTTATATGCGATTACCAGAGGGTATTGAGCTCAAAGATAAGAGAAGTTCTCGCGAGGAACACTGCATTAGGCTGCACAAATACTTATACGGACTGAAACAAAGTGGGCGTATGTGGTACAATTGATTGAGTGAGTACCTAGTCAAAGAAGGCTATAAGAATGAGCCCATCTGTCCGTGTATATTCATAAAGGATTTGTGATTATAGCAGTTTACGTGGATGATTTGAACATCCTTGGAACCTCTGATGAAATCGCGCAAACAGTCGAATACTTAAAGGCCGAATTTGAAATGAAATACTTAGGAAAGACTAAGTTCTGTTTGGGAATACAGCTTGAGTACGTAAATGATGGAATCCTTGTGCATTAAATGGCATATACAGAAAAAGTACTCAAGAGATTTAATATGGACCAGGCACACCCATTGAGCAGCCCAATGGTGGTGAGAAGCCTCAGATTGGACAGTGATCCATTCGGTCCGAAAAAGGACGATGAAGAAGTCCTTGGTCCCGAAGTGCCATATCTCAGTGCCATATGCGCGTTATTATACTTGGCTGGTCATACTAGACCGGACATTTGTTTTGCCGTGAACCTCCTATCAAGATTTAGTTCTTGTCCGACCCAGAGGCACTGGAACGGGATTAAACATATACTCCATTACCTGAAAGGAACGAAGGACATGGGTCTATTTTATACTAACTTTAACAGTGAATGTTTGGTTGGTTTTGCTGATGCAGGTTACCTTTCGGATCCGCACAATGAACGATCTCAGACAGGATACGTGTTCACTCACGGAGGAACAGCTATCTCATGGCGATCCATGAAGCAAACCATCACGGCCACTTCATCAAATCATTCGGAGATTTTGGCGATCCACGAAGCCAGCCGTGAATATGTTTGGTTAAGATCAGTGACTCAGCACATAAAGCGAGATTGCGGAATGACCGACAAGGCAACCGTTCTCTATGAGGACAATGCCGCATGCATAGCCCAATTGAAAGACGTATACATCAAGGGAGACCGGACGAAACACATTTTACCCAAGTTCTTTTTCACTCACAACCTACAGAAGGCCGGAGAAGTTCAAGTGCTCCAAGTCCGTTCAAGTGAAAACTCGGCNGTATTACAAAGATCCTTGGTTGCATTGGGCTCGGTCATTTCGTCCAAGGGGGAGTGTTAAGAACTGTTTGGTTTATGGACTCAATACAGACCATGGCCCACATAGAGGTTATTAACATAACCGGTCCTTAGGATAATTAGATCTTTTCCTTATTAGACATGGAATAGATTAACGGTATATTTCCATATTTGGAATAGATTAATGGTATATATGGACCATTGGTCTCATTAATAAACACACATAGATATATTTTGATTTAATGAAATAGCAANATACTTTCTATTCACAACAAGTAGATATATTTTGATTTAATGAAATAGCAACTGAGCCTGTGATATAAAATCTAGTGGCTAGTGGATGATTGGTTGGTGTTGATTGTATGATCAGTTAAAGTAAATTGTGGNGATATATTTTGATTTAATGAAATAGCAACTGAGCCTGTGATATAAAATCTAGTGGATAGTGGATGATTGGTTGGTGTTGATTGTATGATCAGTTAAAGTAAATTGTGGGGATATTTATGTGGGAAAGGAAATTCTTTGAAAATGAAGTAGTTAGTTTCGAAGAAGGCATTCAAGTACTGTTTAAAAGCACAAGTAATGATATGAGTCTTTTAGATGATCCGAGGCGAACATGTTCTATGCCGATATGTTCTTCCAAGAATCCTCTTCAAGTTTTTCTGCCCTTTTCCATGAGCACTTAATGCTCATATTTATAATACATTAAACTCCTCGTTTGTTGCGCCGCATAGGCCTGCGTCTAATGTTTCAGTTCTTCTCTTTATTCAGTGGTCTTTTGTAGGTTCCAGTCTTTTCCGCCGAAAGTTACATTTTATAAAAGATAATCGATGTCACTCAGGTTCTTTATCTTTCACCGTGATGCATCGGATAGGCTGCCAGGTCGGCTGTCCTTTCCATACTTCGGTACTTTGTATGGGCTTTCATCCTTCTTCGCAGATTTGGGCTATGTATGAATCCGTTGAGCAGCCGGGTTGAGGGTCATTCAGACCGACCTCCAACAATAGCCCCCCTAGTTCTTTATTCATCGGGGATGAATGTGGACGGTTTCGACGCTTCTATGGAGGTCGGCATCTGGAAGGGGAAAAAGGCGAAAAACCACGGGGAAGGGGAAAAAGGCGAAAACTCTTCTAAACCTTCCAAGAAAGTTTCTGCGGACGGTGATTCAGCTCTTTCAGCTGAATATTTCAAGGATCTGAGTGAGGAGTATGGTTTCCCTTCCAGGCTGACCTTTCGCGCGGCGGGGGAAGGGGAGCGATTGTGGAGTCCTCCTTCGAGCTATATGTGCTTGTCCGATCAGTACTTTAAGCATGCGAGGCTTTTGTTTCCAATTCTGAAGCTTCTCACCGCGTATTGTGATGCCCGCGTAATCGCAATATCTCAGCTCACTCCGCCGGCTATTGAGAATATGCCGGCTGTTATGGTGTTAGGTCGGGAAGCCGGTATCAGCGTCGATCTGCTTCTTATTAAAGCGATGTCGTCGTGTTGCTTCAATAGTTCCAAGACGCCTGAGACATTTTATATAAATATCAAATCGGACTGCAACATTGTTGGCAAGAGGCCGAGTAAGACCAACGATTGGGTCTGCCGGCTCTTTTATGTGAAGATCAATAGTATCTGGGCGCACGACCTTGGTGGAGCCTTTTTAGACCGAATTGGAACCGTAATGCTGGTAGATTTGGGGTTCACTTTTGGGAGATTTCTCTGCTGTTCCATTATTCCTGATGCTTATGCTTTTTTCATTTTATTTTGCAGCTCGTATTTTTCATCCGGCTCCACCGACCTTCAAGGACAATATTCAACTGATAAAGCGTTCCGACAGAGTTAACTGGTCCGACTTTACGAGGGGGAGAGTCGAAGCTGCTTTTACCCGTCCCGTAACAGGTCGGTTACTTTCCTTTCTTCTTCTTTGGGAATGATAGCTGAGCTTCTAATTGACATTTTCTCTTTTTTGCTAGCTTTTCGAGCTTGCTTCTCTCCTTACCGTTGTCCCGAAGTCGAGGTCGAGAACAAAAAGAGAATGGGTCCGTTTTAAGAGGAAGCTGTCCAGTTATGCTAAATCTCAGGCTGGTTCTTCTCGTATTGAAGTCGGCGGCTCTTCTACTGCTCCTTTGGGCGATTTCTGGGTCGGCAAAACTTCTCCTAGAGTTCCTCTGGTTTCGACTCCGCAGCTTGATGATCTTTCGTTCGAGCTTATTCTTCCCCAAAATGGGGCTTCTCTGTTCCCTAGGGAGAGCTCTGTAGATTCAGTTCCTTCGAATGATAGCGGTGTCGCTTCTCCGGGCCTTGTGCCCCTGAGTTGTGCTACGACGCCTATGGAGGGTGACTCGGGTGCCGACAAATCTCCTCTTGTTGAAGACCGCGCTCGTATAGCTTCTCCTGTTGCTGATTCAGAAGAACCTGTCGCGAAAGGACATAAGAAGAAAGTTGTCTTGCCGTTAGGTTTCATTTTTAGCTATGACAAGGACACTCCTCTTGCGAACGATGAAAGGTCACGTGCCGAGTTATTTTGGCGTATACATGGTTGGTCGATCTCTCTCCCCCATCCTGATCGCCTTGAGTTCGGCGAGCGCGTCATGCTGGCTTCCTCTTATTTTGCTAAGGTACATGCGTTCTTTATTTGCCCTTACTTTCTTGCCGGTTTGCTGAATATGCATCTCTTTTTGCTGTAGGGATTTTCTCAAAGTAATAAGAACATTCATGATTACAATCGCGAGGTGAACAAAGCAGTTGGGACGATTGTCGATCTTCGCGGCGATCTTGAGGTGGAAAGGCAGAATGTTTTCAAAATGGCTGATGAGATTGCAGATTTGAAGGAGAAACTGGCTCGACTTTCGTCTTGTGAGAAGGAGGTGTCTCTTGATCGTGATGAGCTTTCCCGAGCTACCGACCATCTTAAGTTGGAGCTTTCTTGCAAAGATAGAGAGAGGGATGAGGCTGTGCATTTGGAGCGAGAGCGGGGCGAGAACAGGGCAGCGGAGAAGCTTTCCCCTTTCCTAGATAAGGTGCGGTTGTATCTTAAAGATCAAGAGGTCGTCAAGGAGCTGGTGCTGGAGGAGAATCAGATAAGGGGCATTCTGGATATTTATAATGCCTATGTGGCGGACAAAATCCTAATTCCTGCTGATCGTATTTTGATCCACGAGGATGCTTATAAGGGGGCCTTGGCTAAGGTGGACAGCTATGACTAGGTCGATTTGACTTAGGACGACTTGTACTTAGAGCGGTTTCTTCCACTCTTTCCCGAGGCATCTGCTACATCGGATGGACTTGATGTCAGCGCGTCTCTTGTTTAAACTCATCTATTTTTGTCTTTTTTTGTTTATTTGTAACCTGCTTTCCTTTGGATATTACTCGTTAATTTAAATTTTCTTTTTCGATGTCTTTAAATACTTTAAGATTAATTGAGATGGTCGAAAACGAGAAAATGTCTCGGTTTACTCCTCTGATCTAAGCGATCCCACCGAACGCTGAAATATGGTACGAAAGGCGGGGGCTTAGATTATTGCGGGAATGGCCCCGACTTTTTATACGAAATCTCCAATTACTTTGTTCACTGGGAAACTTTTTTCCGCACAACTGGCGAGGAAGTGGGATTAGATCTTGACCTGATTTGCAAGTCGAGATAATTATTTTCGAATTTTGGGTTTTTATTATTGTTATAGCTGCACCCTTTGTCAAGGCATGCGTAGTTCGGTTACAAAGAGTTATAGAGGTTGTCTCTTTTCTTTTTTTGGTTAGGTCGGGTTTGCCGCCTAGTAGTGGTACCTTTTGAGGTGAGCTCTGTTCCAGGAACGTGGGTTCAGGTCTCCTTCCATCGTGAGAAGTTCGTAGACACCAAGTTTCACAATCTTACAGATGTAATATGGGCCTTCCCAATTCGTGCCGAGTTTACCGGCTTGCCATTCTTCGGTGTTCGGGAAAACTTTGCGAAGGACAAGATCGCCTTCCGCAAAGTGTCGGCCCTTGACCTTCTTGTTGTAATACTTTGCCGCGGCGTTTTGATAATTCTGAATCCGAAGCAAAGCTTGATCGCGTTCTTCTTCGAGGAAGTCGAGTCTATGGTCAATTTGTTCGTCGTTCTCGATCTGCCTATCCACCATCATAGTTCGTTGCAGGGTTAGGACACTGGCTTCTGCGGGAGCCATGGCTTCCATCCCATAACATAACGAAAATGGAGTTCGACCCGTGGATGTCCGAGGTGTCGTTCTGTGCGAACAAAGCACTCCATCCAGCTTGTCAGCCCAGACTCCTTTCTTTTCTTCCAACCTTTTTTTCAATCCATCTATTATGGTTTTGTTGGTTGCTTCGGCTTGAATGTTTCCCTGTGTCTATCGTAGTGTTTATTTACTTAATTGGATTGCCCATCGTGCGCAGAAGCCTTCGACCTTGGCTGATATGATTTGCGATCCGTTGTCCGTGACAATCTCGTAGGGCAGATCGTGACGCCATATAATATTTTTCCATAAGAATTTTTGCACGTCGGTATCTTTAGCGTGCGCGTATGCTTTGGCCTCCACCCATTTTGTGAAGTAGTCTGTTAAAATGAGGAGAAATCATTTCTGTCCTGAAGCTGGTAATGGTCCGACTATGTCCATCGCCCAACACATGAAGGGGTAGGGTGGGGTGATGGTGGTTAACAGGTCCATTGGCGATCAGATCATTGGGCCGTGTCTTTGACACTTCTCACATTTGGTTGCTTCTCCAAAAGAGTCTTCTTTCGACGCCTATGATAGAGTAAGAAAAAAGTACGTTAAAGTGACTTCGTCACTTAGCCGTCTACAAAGGGAAAGGCGTCGGTACGGAGTAATTTATGCAGTCCATCTCCATCGTGGGCCAATAATAGCCGAGCTTTTTGATCTTGAGGGATAAAGATCGTCCATCGGCTTGGTTTCCCCTGGCCTTTTCATGGATTTTTTATCATAACTTTCTTGGTTTCGTCTCTGTATATGCATGATAGTAGGACGTCTGAGCTCCACCGGAATAAGTTGCCGTCAAGGTGGATGTATCTGGCCGATCTTGCTTTTAGCCTTCTCGCTTCCACCTATCTGCGGGCAGCTCACCATCTGCGATGTATGCGAGTATCTCCTTCCTCCAATCTATCGCCGATGGTGCTTTGTTATTCTCATGTTCGTCTTCGTTAGGTTCTTCTTCTTCTTCATCTTCATCATCAGCCACTTCTGGTTACTCGTCGATGAGGTTTAATCCGCGTGCTTGTTCAATGCTTGGGAAGTCGATGCTTTTGACGGGAATGATCCTCCGTTGGCCGGGGTCCGAAGTCGATGCCAGGGCGACTAGTGCGTCTGCCGATGTGTTATCTCCTCTTAGTATTTTTCTCAGCGTGAAGTAGGTTGCTGCTAAATCTTGAACGACCTTCAAGTAGGCGTCCACTCGTTCATTTTTTGCCTCATATTCTCCGCTATATTAGGATGCGATCAGTTGCGAGTCGCAGAACGCGTCGATGTGCTTGGCACCAGTAGCTTGGGCGAGACGGAGACCGGCAATGAGAGCTCCGTATTCTGCTTCGTTATTCAACGCCGGGATGGCTAATTGAAAAGATTGTTCGAGTATTTCTTTGGTTGGCGACCCTAGACGAGGATCCGTCCGCATGTAGGGTCCACCGATCTTCTACCAGTAGCTCGAGCGCCAGTTCTGGTGTTAATTGGATCAGGAAATCTGCTAGGACTTGTGATTTTGCGCTGGTTCGACCACAGTACTCTATGTCGTACTCACTTAGTTCGACGGACCATTTGGCCAAGCGTCCGGATTTACTAGGGCTATGTAGGATCGTCCGTAATGGTTTGTTCCATAGCATGATTATTGAATGGGATTTGCTTGCCTGTGGGAAGGCCGATGTCGGCCTATCCGGGAACTTCGTTACTTTGGTATCTCTTCCCCTTAACATGTCGTCTAGACTGGTGCGTGTATTCATGGCGACCTCTTCTATTTGGTCATAAGCATTTGGAAGAAGACAACATGAGGAGGTGTGGTTGGTTCGGGACCTCTGAAGGCAGGATTGGTCGGTGGTGTCCCAAGGAGGTTGCTGGTTTCAGGTTGCGCTTGTCTCTGCTGACCTTCTCTTAATTGCCTGGATTGGGATCCATAAATGGTCGTTATGAAGCTGCTGATATCGCTATTCGTGGGTTGTCTGCCGGGAGCGGCAGCTGCGACGCCGAGAGCATCTCCAAAGTCTTTTGACGTTGTTCCCTTTTCTGAGGGGAGGCGGCTTTGCGTGCTTGACTTCGCAACGCTGTCGGGGGATGCTGCCGGGGTTTTTGAAAGCTCTTTCCCTCCAGTCATCTTCCTCAGAGCTATTTCGTGCCTTTAGAGAATTCTTGCCCCACGGTGGGCGCCAATTGTTGATTGTATGATCAGTTAAAGTAAGTGATGGGGATATTTGTGTGGGAAAGGAAACTCTTTGGAAATGAAGTAATTTCTCTCGAAGAAGGGATTCAAGCCGTTATTTTACTGTTTAAAAGTACAAGTAATGATATGAGTCTTTTAGATGATTCTGAGGCGAACATGTCGTATGTCGATCTGTTCTTCCAAGTATCCTCTCCAAGTTTTTCTGCCCCTCTTCATGAGCACTTAATGCATGTACTTATTATACAGTAAACTCCTCGTTTGTTGCGCCGCATAGGCCTGCGTCTAATTTTTCGGTTCTTCTCTTTATTCAATGGTCCTTTGTGGGTTCCAGTCTTTTCCGCCGAAAGTTACATCTATTCTATCGATGTCACTCAGGTTCTTTATCTTTCTCCAAGGCGCATTGGATTGGCTGACAGGTCGGCTGTCCATTCCATACGTCGGTATTTCTCCTTTTCTTTGTCTGGGCTTTCATTTTTCTTCCGAGATTTGGGCCATGTATGATTCCGTTGGACCAGGCCGAGGATCGTTCAGACCCACCTCCAACAATTGGGCTGTAGCAACTATCTACAGTCTTAGTTTTTATCTACAGCCATTAAACTTACCAATCATGGTTTATCTTGATTAAAGCTATAGTCTAAATAGAAAAATGGCTATAAGAACCTTAATTACTAAAGCCTTATTTTTAAGTTTGTACAGAGAAAAAGATATGGCTGTAGAAATATTTTTTTTCCATTTATTATTTAAATCTAAAGAAGATATAGCTACATAAAATATATCTAAAGACCAAATTCTACAGCAAATCATTTAAAGCTATAGTTCAACCAATCATCCACTATTTTCTAGAAAAATGAGGAGCAGCTATCCAAATGAGTTAAATTGGGTTGTTGAGGGACATGATCATTTATTGGTAAGTTGATTTACATAGTAAAATAATTTTAAAAGGCTTTTGGATATAAGAAGTTTTTTTTCTTAAAGCTTTTCAACGCTCAAATCAATTAGATGATGTCCAAATAGAACATGAAATCAAAAGTATATGAGGATTTTTGGCTTTTTCGTACTTCTTTAGAGTGAGTTAACCTTTGGCAGATGTAGCAGCATTTTTGGACTCTTTCATAGTAATAGAGCAGCGTTGTTTTCCCACCATCGGGAATAATAACCACCTTTGAGCGCCTGAGAGGTCTGGAGACATCGAACCAGATTTGGACTCTGACGAAATCCCTACTTTGTGCTTGAGACGGGTCGAAAGCTATTATTTGACTTCTCCTACAATTTCACCAAAAGCAGCGACAGTAGCTTTTGTGCGGTAGTTGACTGGAATGTTACTAATCTGGACCCAGAGTATCACGAACTGGATATAATTTGAGGGTGGGTGTTCAGTCCATTTCTCAATTGCTAGCACCCAATCATTGTAGGTTTGAATCCCTCTTTTGAGAATTTCTTCAAGGTCATGCTCTGAGTTGAAGATGAATTGGATCCTTTGTGAATGAAACACTTCTTACTCGGCCATACTTTTGCCATGTCCTATGCATATCCAAGATTAAGGAGGACATTTATTGGCAAGCGGGATTGAGGAGCCTGCCGATTAGACCGAGAACGTTTCCTTTGCTTGAGATGAAGTGGGGGGAGATCTGGCCATCTTAATTGGGATTAGTAGGGATTAATGGGCCATGTGCCTTAATCACTAAAGAGTGTGCGAGAATATAACCTCCCACATCGGAAGTTTGTATGAGACATAAATAACATATAAGTGACTTGGACCAATCCACTCATTGCCAATTGGTTTTGAGTTGGAAGTCGAGGAAACTTAACATGGTATCAGAGACACTAAATCTAACTACGAAAAAGGTTTAGCTTATTGATCCACACACTCTTGTAATCTCGGCTGAAAAGATGGCATTTGCCCTTCGACCCGATTGGCAATGAGTGGATTGGTCCAAGTCACTTATATGTTATTTATNCAAATAATGGGTCCCACATTTCTAATTAATTTAAAAACGAAAAATAAAAGTAAAATCATANCGACCCGATTGGCAATGAGTGGATTGGTCCAAGTCACTTATATGTTATTTATGTCTTATACAAACTTTCGATGTGGGAGGTTATATTCTCGCACACTCTTTAGTGATTAAGGCACATGATCCATCAATCCCTACTAATCCCAATAATCTTATTCAAGGGAAAGAGCGAGGAGAGATTTGTCCATTGCCGAAGAAATCTTGTGGTACGAGATTATGAAAATAACAAGATATAGAGACGAGGATCAGAAACATCAACTGTGGAGGCGGAGGGGTGATAAAACTGAAAGTCTAGGGGTTTGAAATATGAAAAGTTATGCGGGGGAAGAAAACGTAGAGTGGTTAATAGCCAAAAATCTTTTCTTAGGGATAAAATAATGCAATCTGTAAGCTCTAGACCAAAGGAGTGAACGATTCTAGATGGAGGAGAAAGTCCTAAGCCCAAAAGAGAAAATCTTTATACATTCGCTTAATTTCACAGTTATCACAACTTAAATTCCGAACTCAGTGGAAGATTCAAATTTGAGAGGAAGAATCGAGAAAAATATCCGGACTGAAAAGAATTTAGAATTCGCTAAAGCCTCCTGCACCATTACCATCATACTTCTTGGCGAAGACATACCGAAAGATAAATTTTTTACTTTTTTCATTTATTTGTAAAAATAAAATACTTAAGATTGATTTCACTTATTAAAAAATTAAAGTTATGTCGTTATTTGTTAACTAAAAATAAACATTTCTGTTAAGTTTTTTGGCGATGCAAGCTTAGAAGTTAGATTTATAGTTTAAGGTGATAGTTTTTTTTTTTGGTTTGTAGGTTTAAAATAAGAGTAAACTACAAAAAATAGAAAATAGTACTTTAGCATTCCAATTATTGCTAATCTAGGTTAGATGGTCCATGTAAGTTCACGTGCTCATATATGAGAAGTCAACGTCTTATGCGTTCAAACTAAGATGTATTCACTCAAAACGGT
Organism: Isatis lusitanica; assembly: GCA_900406415.1. NCBI lineage: Eukaryota > Viridiplantae > Streptophyta > Magnoliopsida > Brassicales > Brassicaceae > Isatis > Isatis lusitanica. The sequence goes on from OVBB01001085.1 coordinate 11,124, forward strand.
TCACCCTGTTTGGAGATTCTATGGAGGTTTTAAAATGAACTGATGTTAGTTTGTTTTAAGAAAAAAATAAAATAAATAATAATTTGTTTTAAGAAACAGAAACGTAATTCATACATAAATTTAACTGAAAGTAGATTATTTGAGCTGGATTTGTAAAATTGATGTGCTTTTTTTATCAAGCTTTGATCACATTCTAATTCTTCCTCGAATAAATCTGCCGTTAAGAAAATCGTAGCTAACTTTCATGGAAGAAATTTGAAGATGGAGAAGATGGCACATATATTGATGGTGATTCACGAGGACCCATGAACAGAAAGCTAGCAACAGCAGTTAACGGCAAACCTAACTGTTGACATAGACTTGAAGATCAATTAAGGAGATAAGGATCAAGAGTATATTTAGGAGCTATCTAGATATAGATTTATATTTTAGGAGTTATCTAAAATATGTAAAACTTCTAAATGTGAGATTTAGGGTTTTGTGGCTGCATATATATAAGTATGCATCGAGATGTGATATAACTTGTGAGAGAGATTGAGAGCTTAAGTTTTCAGCTATTTTCTTAAGCAATAAAGAAGAGGTATTTCTTTAATCTTGGTCTCAAATACCAATCGTTTTGCTCTTGAATTGGTATCAGAGATTGAAACGATCGTGAGAAGTTGTGTTGTTTTGCTCTGTGTAGTAGAACAGAGACAAAGCAATGACAAACAAGAAAGAGGAGACAGAAGAGGGATCATCGTCGTTCTCGAAGATGAAGGAGGGAGGAGGCTCTTCTTCTATTAAGTGCCCCATGTTAAATTCGTGTAACTACACGGTTTGGTCTATGAAGATGAGGGTACTATTGAAGGTGCACAAGGTTTGCGAGGTGATTAACTAGGGTGAGGATGATGAAGGCAAGAACGATCTGGCTGTAGCCCTAATCATCCAATCAATACCCGAAGCTCTCACACTGCAAGTTGGAGAGATAGACTCGGGGAAGGGAGTGTGGGAAGCCATCAAACACTATGAAGGATACTGAGAAGATCAAAGACTTTGTGGGAAAGTTATCTGAAATTTCTTCAAAGGCAATGGCACTGGGAGTTGAGATCGAAGAACCGAAGCTAGTCAAGAAGCTTCTCTCTGGTTTGACTCGAAAGAAGTTTATTCACATTGTTGCCTCTTTGGAAAAAGTACTGGACCTGAATAAGACCACGTTTGAAGACATAATAGGGCGAATGAAAGCCTATGAGGAGCGTGTAACAGACGATGGAGAACCCGAAGAGGAACAAAGTAAACTGATGTATGCGAACTCAGAATCTGGTTCGACACAGAACTATCATGACTCCACCGGCGATTACAGAGGATGAGGTAGAGGTGGAAGATTTGGTAGAGGAAGAGGTCGAGGAGGCAGATCGAGTGGCACCAGAGATCTTTCTAAGATCGAATGCTTTAGAAGCAATAAGTTTGGGAATTATGCTTCAAACTGCCCTGACCGTTTGCTAAAGTTACAAGAAGCTTTCAAAAACGACAATCAGGAGACGCAAGAAGCTGATAACCTCCTGATGCATGAGTTAGTATACATCAACAACGGGGGAGAGAAAGAGAATGAGGTTGTTTATCTCAACGAAAGGAACATCAAGCCTCAAGAGTTTTAGGCTATGTCCGATGGAGACAATGTCTGGTACTTGGACAACGGAGCTAGCAACAAAATGACTGTAAATCGTGAGTACTTTAAAAAGAGTAATGTATCCATCACAGGGAAAGTAAGATTTGGAGACAATTCCCACATCGATTTAAAAGGGCAAATGATCGATTGCATTCACAACCAAAGAAGGAGAGAAAAGGATCATAAATGATGTCTATTTCTTGCCTAAGCTGAAGAGTAACATCATTAGCTTAGGACAAGCAACGGAATCAGGTTGTGATGTGCGAATGCGTGAAGATTTTCTTACCGTACACGACATGAAAGGAAATCTAATTGTTAAAGCTAAATGGTCGAGAAAAAGATTGTATAAGGTAATCATGGAGGTTGGCGAAGTGCGGTGTCTGCAACTGGCAAGTCAAAGCAACTCAACAAAGTGGTATGCTTGGCTAGGACATATTGGTGGTGACTCCATGAGGATATTGGTGAAGAAAAAATTGGTAATTTGAGTACCAGAATTCACCGTTGAGACAAAAATATGCTCCTCATGTTTACTTGGAAAGCAATCAAGGCAATCTTTCCCAAAGGCAACAGCATATCATGCAGGAAAGGCTCTGGAACTGGTGCATGGTGACCTCAGGGACAAAGGAGAAGCCTTTGCTAAGTTTAGAAGCTTCAAAATGAGGATTGAGCAAGAAACATGGGAGGTTATTAAAACGCTTTGAACGGACAGGGGTGGAGAGTTCACATCAACGGACTTTAACTCCTTATGCGAAAACTCAGGAATCACTAGGAATCTCACTGCTCCCTACTGTCTCCAACAAAATGGCGTCGTCGAAAGAAGAAACAGAACACTTATGGGGATGACAAGGAGCATTCTCAAGCATATGGGAGTGCCTAACTACTTGTGGGGTGAGGCGGTGCGACACACTACGTATGTTATCAACCGAGTTGGAACGAGGGTACTTGAAAATCAAATCCCATATGAAGTGTTAAAGGGAAGGAAGCTTAACATTGAGCATCTGCGAGTCTTTGGCGGTGTCAGCTACGCCAAAATTGAGTCTTCACTGATCAAGAAACTAGATGACAGATCGCGTTCACTGTGCATCTCGGAACCGAGCCGCGATCAAAGGCCTATAAACTACTTGATCCAACAAGTCGGAAGATTGTGGTCAGCAGAGATGTAGTCTTTGATGAGACAAAGTGCTGGAAATGGAACAAACTCGATAAGGACGACGAAGATGAACCTGGAGAGTTCAAGATCGATTATGCACTAGCCGGAACAAGCGGGCTCATAGAAGGAGAAAACATGAATGAAAATGCCACAAACAACGAAGTCATTGATATAGAAGAAATTACTGAAAGTGAACACAGCGGGAAGAAAATGAGCTAACTCAACCATCTCTTAGGAGATCATCAAGGCATATACTTAAACCTCAGTGGATGAACGATTACGTGATGATGGCTGAAGTAGAAGTGGAACGACTGATACTTCTTGTTGATGAAGAGCCATGAAATTACGAGAAAGCAAAGTCCGAAAAGGTATCGAGAGATGCTTGTGAAGAAGAACTAAAATCAATAGCCAAGAACAGAACTTGGGATCTGGTGGATCTCCCACAAGGGGTTAGACCAATCGGCTTGAAGTGGATTTTCAAGTGTGCATGTTATGAGATTGAAGTTAGGATGCATGTTAAATTGGATTAAAATGGAAATTGGAATGTTAGGATGGTCATGTGTGTTAAGAAGAGTTTTAATGAGTATTAGTATGAGTTAAGGTTATGCATGATAGAGTTTGTAGAGAAATGGCTTTACATGGGATAGTGGGTAAAGGAAAGAGTTTTCAGATGGATTTTATTTGTTAAACGAGTTTTGAATCGGATTTTATTTGATAAAAGTGTTTCCAAATGGATTTTTATTGTTAAAAGAGTTTTAAATCGGTTTTTATTTGATAAAAGAGTTTTCATCGGATTTTAAAAAGAAGTTGACCAGGTTTTTGTTTTATAAAAACAGAAGGATTTTCTTTTTGAGAAAAGAATGATTTTTCCATGGATTTTGATTTTTGTAAAAGAAATTTTGATTTGAAAAAGGATTTTGATTGCATGAGCTTGTTGTTTGGTAGTTGTGGTACTTGTGCGAAGTTTTTTCAGGCAGGAAACCTCTATGATGTAAAGCTAACGTTCATGCAGGTATCACCATAGAGGAATATGTAAAGTTCCGGCTAGTGTGAGCCGTGAGTTGTGAAGAATCTTGTGGATTGTTGTGTGCAGGTATCCTCTATGGGTAGACTAACATGTTATGCAGGTATCACCACAGAGGGATATGTTGAATTCGGCTAGTGAGAGCCGTGGAATGTGGAGATTGAGATGTTATTCGTTGTGGTTGAGATTGCGATGTTTTGTTTTGGTGTGGTGAGCCAGTTCGACTGATGGGTAGTCTTTCGGACTGAAGCGGAACCAAGAGAAATGGTTCGGTGGCGGTGTGTGTGTGATCCCAATTGATTATCCTCCATGGCATCGATGGACTGAGAGGTGGGGAAGACTCAGATGACGGGGTAGCTGTCCAGCCTGAGTGTACTCGACAGGGTACAGTTTTAACAGCGTCCGGAAGAGGAAGGACGGAGATGGGGTCTGGAAACACTTGTGCGAAAGCCGGTGTATGGCCTTATTTATGATGTTCCGGCTTGACGGTCTTTGTGATAGTCAAGTGCAGGGTGTTAACGTGAATTCACACTATATTTTGAGATCTCAGTGCCCACGCGTGTGTTGTGCATTGTGAGAATGCGGTTTGAGAAGGCGTTGGATGTGAGAGCCGAAACTCACACTATCAAAACTTATATTTTATGGGGGCTCAAAAATTCTATTTAAAAGAACTAAAGGACCGAAAGTGCAAATAGATGATTTTATTGATGATATTTCCGAAAGTACAAGAATAATTAGCAAAAGCTGAAATGTCTAATATTGCTAAAACTCTTTATACTCGGATTTGGGATGCCTTTAACCCTTACAGAAGTGTACATATATATACTGACGATCCTAGGTGCTGAGACTTCATATTTTCGATGTGGGACTTAGTGGTTCCTTCCCAGCCGCCGACCTATCTCTTTGCGCCCGAAGTCCGACCCGAAAATCTTTTGTGGCCCATCTGCATGTTCTGGCCTAAATCTGGCCCGTCTTTATGTACAGTAACCCGTGAATAGTAAACCGTGAATAGTAATCCGAATCCCGATTTAGATTTAATTCGATTTCACGGTTAATTTTGTCTCGATATGAACAGTGT
>OVBB01001086.1:0-16000 GCA_900406415.1 Isatis lusitanica
TCATATCTTTCATCTGGTTTTATGGTCCTTTCCAGTGTTTTCGATTTAAAATAAATTGTTTAAGAAAAGAAAGATATAACGAAAGCATCTGAGATTACACGGTTCATTTGAGGAGCATGTGAGGTGATTTCCCAAGAAATTGTTTAAGAAAAGAAAGATATAACGAGAGCATCTGAGATTACACGGTTCATTTGAGGAGCATCTGAGGTGATTTCCCCTTCCAAGCCGCCTCTCCTCTCTCTCCTCCGTTCCGTCATCTGCTTCTCTCCCACTCGACATCGAAAAGCTTTTTCACTGACGAATCGAATTGGTTATTTATATCTAATCTCCGGCGGAAACTTACCTCTAGGATCCAGTCTTTTCTCAGGTAATTTTGTCTCCCCGATGTTCTCATCTGCCTTCACTTTGACGTGGAGATTGCTGCAGTTAGGGCGATTCGTGACGTGGAGATTGAACACACTTTAACTGCACTGAGCTTGCTCCGCTCATATTTCACCGAGGAACAGCGTCAGAGTCGTGTCTTGGAGTTCTTTTAAGAGAATCTTCCGGATTTGTCTGTAGCAAGCAAGGAAGAAAGTGGGGAGATTGAGTTAAAGTGGAACGACAGCAACTGTGATTCTTCGCTTGTGGGAAATGCAGATGGTGTTTGTTTGCAGTTCGTTTTCTCCGATGCCAAACAAACGCTGGTGACGTCGGATTCTAGTAGTGGTTACGCTGCGAGGATAACGGAGTTGGTGAAGCAGGAAGGTCATGAGTTCGATAGCTTTGCTCTTGAAGTCTCTGTGCCATCAACTATCACGGAGAATGAACGTGCATTCTTGTAAGCTTCACTTGCATTTATGTTTGGCTTTTGCTTTATCAAACAGATTGAATCTAGAAAGTTCATATCTTTTGCTCAACTGTTGATGTTCCTCACTTTGTAGGTTATACCTTAAAGGAAAGTATAGCACCGAAGGTTGGCTGCAGGGTGAGAAAATTTCCGTAAATGATGCCTTGAAAGTTCTAGTCTTGAGTCCACTTAATGCATCGTTGGTGAGTCCGTGTTCTGTCTTTGTAATTTGTTGAGTTGATTACGTTTTCACCTATGCTTCTATTGCTTTGTATCTTATACATCAGGATTTTATTATTTGCCAAATCTGTGGCAACTACCTAAGAGATTGAAGTCTTTGCATATCGTCTCTGTTTTGAGTTTTGCAGGGCGCTAAATCAGATTCAAGCTCTTTTCATATCCGTTTGACTTACTCTATGGCATCAGATGAGGCTGCAGGTGTATCTGAAACAATGCATGAAAGAAAGAAGAGGAAGACAGGTATCGCGAGATTCTACAATCACTTATTGCTTGGTTGAATATTTGTTTGAACTCTTCATGAATCATCTATTAGAGTTGCCTAGAGCTAGAGCTTATTCTTGAACCTTCTCTAGACTTAAAGACTAGAACTTATTCTTGAACGTTGTCTAGCATTGCCAGCTCCATGTCTTCTTATGACGTTTTATACCCTTTTCAGACCTCGTGCCTCTCTACATCATTTCTTACAGTTTATATACAGACGTCCCAACAAATTTCAGATTTTTTCTGGTGCTATATACTATGTGTAATTCATGTGCTGATGTTGTTTATGCAGATGAAGAGAATGATAGATCAAACTGTATGTCCGAGAATTCATTTGAAAAGGTAACTGTTTTCATGTTTGACCCTAGATTTATTTTGGATTATAACTTTTTTCGTCTGTGTTGTCATTATTTGGCTTACAAGAACACATGTTTTTGTTTGTTTGCTTTGGTCTTTGGTGTGGCAGTGAGAGCAAGCCTGTTAGGAAATGATAACACACACCTCGAGAACTCATGAATTAACTTTCCCTTGGCCTTTGAACTTATGCAGAATGATACAGTCATGAAAAACATAGCTGCTGCTATTGAAGGAGGAGAGCTTGCTCAAAAAGCAAGAAGCATTCGAGAAAGTGTGCCCCTGAAAAATCACAAGTTACTGTCATATTTTAATTTGTAATCTTCTAATAAAGCGAAATGTTCATTTTGAAACACTACTTGTGTTTATAAAATTCCTCATTCAGTTCTGTCCATACTTTTGATCGGGAATTGTTGCTCTTGTTATGGAAATACTTGCTCTAAGATGCAGCTCTGGTTTTGAATTTCTCCAGTTCTCATAGTTCTTTTTCTTTTTGGTTGGTCTGAGCTGATGAGAATTTCACCTCCAGTGTGTAATTAGTTGTTGTGCACTCCTTAGCCTTTTGAGCCTTCTGTTTTTTGTTGAAGTAAAAGTATAATTTATTGATGAGATCTGGTTTTGAAAATGCAAGGAACAAGATCAAGATTCCGGCAAACATAATCTAATAAATGTTCGTTATCAAAACCAAAACATAAATTAAAAAGCTACAAAATATAAATCAAAACCAAATTTTAATTAAGCATAAAAAGTAGCTATTGAATCCTAACACCAAATGCAAATAACATAAACTCTCTTGATTTGTTTCCTTTTCTAATTTAGAAAAAAGTTCAAAAAGATGCCAACAACTCAACAAGCTTATTTAGTGAAGTACGATGCTTAACGTTTCTATTATGATTGGGAATTTGAGAATTTAAGATTTCTTGTTATAATAAAATGATGATTTACAAACAGTTTATATAATTTTATTTTAATGTTCAGAAAAAATATAAAAATCACATTAGAGATATAAGTAAATTATACTAAAGAAATACATAATCAAAATACATCAGAAACTTAAGTACAAAGAGTAGACTTCACATTCAATATGATGTCTACTACTAGTGAGCTAACTACAAAATGAAACAAGAAATTTGATTCAGCCATGCATATAACAAATAAACATGTCAAACTCACACACAATCAAGTAGGTTGGATAAAACTTAACAATGAACAAAAAAATCTTAAAAATTTGTTCTAAATATACTACAATTACAACTTTGAAAAAATCATACGGTAGTAGACTACTATATGAAGTCTACTGAGTAGACTTCCGGTGAAATCTACTAGCAGGTTACTTTTGCAATTGCTAGGGAGAAGTCCACCTTTGTTAATTGACATAAGAAATAAGTAGACTTCACTCGAAATCTACTCAGAAATGGGTCACTTTTACAATTGACCAAACTTTGATTTTCTGATGTAGACTTCATAAACAACGGTAGACTTCACCGCAAAGTCTACTCATTCAAGTAGACTTCTACGAGAAGTCTACTGTCGAAAATAGACTTTTTTTGGGTTAGTTTTGCAATTCACTTTTTCTAGTAGACTTCCTAGGAAAGTCTACTCTCCAGTAGACTTCGTGTGAAGTCTACTGGCGTTGACCACGAGTTCGATTTAAATTAAATAGTAGACTTCTAGTGAAGACTTCTAGTGAAGTCTACTATTTTTTTTGTTAATTAATAGACTTCTTGAGAAGTCTACTAATTATCGATATTACTGGTTAATGTTTTGATGTTTTGGTCAACCCCAAAAGTAACCTTAGTAAACTTCACTTGAAAGGAGTAAACAAACAGCAAAGCATCACAAAGACTTTGACGGAAGCCCAACGTCTTGGCAAAGGTAGCAAACCGGTTGTACCAAGCACGGGGAGCTTGCTTAAGACCATACAATGACCGTTTGAGGAGGCAAACATGATTCGGACGGGTCGGATCAACGAAGTCTGGTGGCTGATGCATGTACACCGTTTCCTCGAGATCACCATGAAGGAATGCGTTCTTGACATTAAGTTGATGCAGAGGCCAATCACGAGCAGTGGCAACACTCAGAACCGTGCGGATGGTGGCCGGTTTGACTACAAGGCTGAATGTTTCATCACAGTCAATGCCAGGTTGTTGTGACTTCCCATTGGCAACAAGCCGAGCCTTGTACCAGGACAGTGAGCCATCTGTATTAAACTTGTGCCTGTATAACCAAATAGATCGAATAATGTTAGTAGCAGGAGGCCGTGGAACAAGGTTCCACATTCCAGTTTTAATAAGAGCATCATATTCCTCTTGAGAAGCATTACACCAATTCGGATCACGAGCAGCCTGGACATGAGACAAAGGTAAAGGAGAAATGGTGGCGTCAGAGTGAAGATACATGGGATGTCGTGGTTTGAAAATACCACTTTTGCTGCAAGTATGCATCCCTTGGTAAGTAGGAGGGGGTGGAGGTGGTGGTGGTGGAGATGGTGAAGGAGAGGGAGAGGGTTGAGGAAGAGGAGAAACGAGTGGAGTCTGTGTAAGAGGAGAAACAAGGCGAGGAATAGGAGGAAGTAAAAGAGGAGGAGAAGGAGAACTTACAGAAGAAGAGATAGTGGAGAAAGGAAAAGATGATTCATCGAAAACGACATGGCGGGAGAGTATGATCTTGCGTGTGTGAATGTCCATACACCAATATCCGCGATGATCACTAGGGTACCCAAGAAAAACACATGGTGTGGAACGAGCTTCAAGTTTGTGTGACGTCTGAGACGATAAATTAGGGTAACATAGGCAGCCAAATGTCCGCAGATGAGTGTAGGTCGGTGGACTTTGGAACAACTTGCGGTAGGGAATGTCATTTGCAATGGCAGAAGATGGCAAAAGGTTGATGGTGTGAACAGCAGTATGGAGAGCTTCAACCCAATATGAATGCGGCAGATGAGCTTGAATGAGAAGAGTCCTCACCAAGTTGTTGATTGTTTGAAGCATTCACTCGGCGCGACCATTTTGCTGTGAGGTGTATGGACACGAGAACCGAAAAATTGTGCTGGTGCTGGAGAAGTGATCTCGGAACACAATATTATCATACTCCCCACCATTGTTGCATTGGAGAGATTGAATAATGGTCCCAAATTGAGTCTGCACATACTTAGAAAAATGGAAAAATTTGGAAAATGTTTCACTCTTTTGAGTAAGAGGATAAACCCAACAGAAATGAGAATATTGATCAAGAAATAAAAGATAGTACTTTATTCCACTAACACTAGACACCGAAGATGTCCAAATATCAGAGTGAATAATTTCAAAAGGTTTAGAAACAATAGATATGGAAGAAGAAAATGGCAATCTAGTGTGTTTACCCATTTGACATGCTTGATACAGAGTTGTCAAGTCAGTCGATTTGCAAGATAAAGAAAGAGAAGATAAAAGACTACGAAGGACTTGATCATTGGGGTGACCGAGCCTACAATGCCAAAGAGAAGAAACATCAGTAGAAGAAATTAGAGCATGAGGAGCGGAGAGAGGTCGAGATGGAGTTACTGAGTAGAGTGGTCCAGGACTATCACATCGGAGCAGTGGAGTTTTGGTCTGAAGATCCTTGAAAGAAAAACCAAAAGGGTCAAACTCAATAAAACAAAATTATCAATAGAAAACGGGCAAACAGAGATGAGATTTTTAACAATGGAAGGACAAACAAGAACACGGTTAAGATGAAAAGGGCGAGTAGAGGAGTGAATGATTCCTTGACCTAATGTCTTAGTAGGCGCATTGGATCCGTTACCAACAGTGATAGAGGGTAAGATGCTCGAATTAAAAACAGAATGTAGAATACCTGTGTTCGTGGCTATGTGGTTTGTTGCACCCGTGTCCATGTACCACACCGTATCTTGTGGATCCTGAAGAGCCATGGTATTGAAAGCTTGAGTCAAACCGTGAGGGATGGTAAAGGTTGGCTCAGACGGTGTAAGCGTATGTGCTTCAGGACGTGGCTGATATGGAGCACGACCAAGAATCCCTGGTTGTTGATTAGAGGGGTACGGAGTCGCAGCAAACTGAGCTGGATGAGGTGCGTAGAAGGGAGGCATCCAAGAGTGCTGCGGTTGCCAAGTCGGTGGATGATACATTGAATGCCATGGAGAACTGAAACAGCCACGACCGCGGTTGTTGCGACCACCACGATAACCACATCCTCCTCTATGATTATGATAATGTCCACCACTGTTGTTGTAGGTACGAGAAGCAGGAGGAAGAGACGCATCCATTTCACGAGCAGACGGTGGAGACGAAGCGGTGTAGAGGAGAGAGGGTGTAGATGAGTTTTTGGTATTAGTTGGTGACGGTTTGTGATGACGAGCGAGACGCTCCTCTTCCATGGTGAGCATTTAGCGAGTTTCTAGAAAACTTGGGAAGGGGACACGATGCTTGATAACATTAAGAATGCTATCAAATTTCTCGGAGAGGCCGTTCAGAACGTGCATAACAAGGACACAGTCGGAGATAGGAGAGTCGAGGTTGGCGAGCAAATCGGAGATAGTCTTCATTTTGGTGCAGTAGTCGTGAACTTTGAGATCACCAAGGACAGTTGAGCGCAGATCGTTCTCAAGTTCCAGCGCACGAGCTTCCTTGTTGTCCCGGAAAAGATTTTCGATTGAGATCCACAATTCATTAGCTGTGCATTTGGGTTTTAAGACGGTTTTGAGAATCGACTCGGAGATGGTACCATAGAGCCATGTTTTCACAAAACCATCATGCTCCTTCCACATTTTCTCAGTCTTGGGGGTGGAAGAAACGGTGCCATCAAGATGGCCGAGAACGCCGAAACTCGTGCAGTGCATCTTGAACAACTCACGCCACACTTGATAGTTCATCTTCTCCATATCGAGAGTGATGGGAATGTAGGCTTTGATTTGGGATATGCCAAATGGCTTGTCGGTGAGAGCAGGGGGAAGATGATCGGTCATTATGACAGAGAGAAACGAAAAGATTTATTTTTGAGAGAGAAGAAAGAAAGAGAGACGAAAGGAAGGAGAGAAGAAGTTTCAGAGAGAAGAAGGAAAAAGAGACAATTGCTCTGATACCATATTGAATATGAGATTTGTCTTGTCTTATTAGGCCATAGAGAGCCAAAATATATAGAATACAATAGATAGATCTAGAGAATGAACCTAGGGAAATCCAAGAGACAAATACAAATCCAATAAATGAGATACATCAGCTCTGGTATTGCTAATAAGAAACACTTGAATCAGAGACAAAAGTACCTGATTTTCCTTTGTTGTCGCAGCTGCCAAGGTTTCTAAGACCTTCATTCTTGACCTGTATTTTTCCTCACGTACCCTAAAGAGTATATTTTGTTGAACCAGTTTCATAAGCATAATTCATGACTTAGTCAGACGGAAAAAATCAAGGTGGAAAAGCATCAGGGAATCATACATTTTTTAGGTTATCGGCTTGATTTGAAATTCTCTGTTCTATCACTTGCACAAGTCGGCTCAAGAGTAAAGAACAAGACACAAAAAAGGGGAACAAACATGATGGAGGATAAAAAGAAATATTACATTAAGTAAAGATGGCATCAGTAGCTCAATATTTTTTCTTACATGAGACACGTGTTTGTTCATCTTCTTCGCGCTCTCATCTAGAAGCTTATCCAGCATGTCAGACCGAGTAGGAGGATTCTACCAAGACGAAGGAAATACCATTTGAATCAGAATCAGAGGTAGAAAAAAGCTAAATGGTTTGACAAAGTAGACTAAAATTATGTTAGAATGCTTTACTTTTAAACTGTTCGACTTCAGTAACTCCGAAATCTTAGCATCAGATATATCAACCTCAGATATTTCCTTCGACTGAAAATCCCTCAGTAAAGTTGCGGTCATCTAGCAAGCTCCATCTCCTCCTTGCACAGAGTGAGTTCTTAAACATGCAATGTCTAAAACTAATAAACTATATCCATGAAAAGATAACAGGCTAAACCGCTCAGGTTTTACACCATCAGGCTCAAAAAGGATGAGTCTAGTAGCAAATGAGTAAGGGAAAAAAAGACACATAACCAGAAGCTTTAGCACAAAAGATAAAAGAAAGGATATCTAAGCCAAACGATAAACAAAATCGAGATTCGTAAGTACAATTTTCATTGAACCAGGACTAAGCTGATTCAAAAGCCTACACAAGACAGTTCCATCCCTCAAGCATGCTCTCAGTTCGTCTTCTGAAGCTTCCCATGGTAAATTATAATAAGCAAGCGTCTGATTTAACAACTCCACCAAATTCTAATGACCTGAGACCAAAACTTAAGAAGAAATAGACGAAGGGTAAGAACAAAGTCATCATCCTATATATGTTTCCAGTTACAACTACACCTAATACGAGAGGCGATGTTAAGGGTTCATTTCAAGTATGACGTACCCATCAAGCAAAAAAAATAGGCTCGTTTCAAGATTATTGATTAATACTTGCTAATCACTTGAATAACCCTGTCAAAGATAAATATTTCATAGAACTTGATTCAATCTTTTGATGAAATGGGTATTATTGAATTAGCATGAGAGAGGATAAACAGCAGTCAAATCACTAAAAATAACATTACCTTTCTTACTATCGTCCACGCTTTCACGACTCTCTGACCCGCCGAAACTGAGAAAACTAGATACATAAACACCACTCATATTAGCGTCTTGTTCCTGAATCATAGCTGTGAGGAAACCCTAAAAAGCAAAATGAACGAAGAAAGCTTTGATAATCAACATATGAGCAGTGCCAGTAGATATTTCCTGATTGTGTACAATTCTAACATTGCCTCTCGTAATTCTAACCCTCCTATGATAAAATTCAATCTTCGCTGAATGTCCACATAAAATTCTGCATTCAGAAAACGTGATTGCCAAGATGTATGCATCCATGTACCCCAAGGTATATAAAGTGGTGATGATTCAGGTGAAAGACATCGATGATGAGGGAGCTTCTATTTCTCTCACTGAGTTCAACAACATTGAGGATAAGATCCAACTATAAATTATCAAATAGAAATATTCGGATTGCACATAACTTTAGTGCTTGACTAAGATGATTCGAAAGAAAAATAATATATTTTCTGATTTTGTCTCTATCTCTCTCACTAAGTTCAACAACATTGAGGGTAAGATCCAACTATAAATTATCAAATAGAAATATCCGGAATGCATATAACTTTAGTGTTTGACTAAGATGATTCGAAAGAAAAATAATCTATTTTCTGATTTTTTATGAATAATTGATCATTGTTCATCTCTCTAGTTTAACAAGTAACAAACCTACAAACTCGATGAAGCAAAATAAATATAGTATGAACAATAAATGTAGTCGCGAATTTTGAAAGCTTTATTATTGACTCGAAATACTTAGTATTGGATTACAAAGTGAACAATTTTTGAACGGAGACAAATAAAAAGCATGGAAAGTGGTTCATTTCATTAGAGAGCAACTGCTGATGAGGAAGTATGTGTTTTGTTATTAATGGTTTGTCTTTCCTTTTTACTCACATGGAATCTTGAGTCCTAAGATGATATGGTGACTCTTTAAGGAGGAGGATGAGGAGAAGGAAAAATAATTGGATGATGCTGATCATGGTGATACTAAGGAATAAGCGGATGATGCTGAGGAGAATGAAGTTGAGATCAAAGATGCTAAAGGTAAAGAGGACAAAGTAAATTTGAATCATAGTAGATACATTAATCGTACTTTTGGTGTAATCTCATGGAGATAGATTTAGCTCTTTATCGTGATGGTGGATTTGATAATCTTATTTAGTGACGAGGAAGAAGGCGATACTTTTTAAAACCTTCATCAAGAAGAGGAAATACGAGCTAGTAAGATTTTCATAATGCACATTACTTTTCTTTTTCAACTCAAGTTAATGTTTTTGTTTGGTTTGTTTTACCAGTTGGTTCTAGTACAACTGGTGAGAGATTATTGCTTGAAGTTCCAAGGCTACATTGACTACATTGACAACGACGAGAATATGAGGATGGAAGGATGTGTGTTGGTCAAAGGATGGGACAGCATATGCAGGAGGAACGGTTTGGATAACATTTCTTTATGCAGCTCAATTCAGTATAGAGATTCATATTATGTATACTATTCTTTGCTTTTCACACACCACACACGTACATTTTCTTGCTAAATCTCCTGAACTATTCATTCTTGTAGCTTTGTAAATCGTAGCGTAACTTGATAGGATATATGCATTCCCGTACCCCAAGGTATATAAGGTGGTGATGATTTAGGTGAAAGACATCAATGACAAGGGAGCTACCAATTCTCTCTCATCGAGTTCAACAACATTGAAGGTAAGATCCAAGATCCTTCTTGCCGTGACCTCACTGCAATTGACCCGGATTGAACATGCCATTGTCTGTAGTATTCAAATCTTTCATTACAATAACATCATTAAGTAGTGCCAACTATAAATTATCAAATAGAATTATTCCGAATAGCAGATAACTTGAGTGCTTGGCTAAGTTATTCGAAAGAAAACTAATCTATTTTCTGATCATCGTCCATCTCTATAGTTTAACAAGTAACAAACCTACAAACTCGATGAAGGAAAATAAATAAAGTATGAAAAATAAATGTAGTCGCAAATCATGAAAGCTTTATTATTGACTCGAAATACTTAGTTTTGGATTACAAAGTGAACACTTTTTGAACAGAGACTAAAAAGAATGAAAAGTGGTTCATTTCAAAAGTATATCCAGAATCAACATAGTTTAAGCTAACTGTACACTTTTTAACAATCTACACTTTTTAACAACCTTGGTACTTTTTTTCAAAAGCGAAGCATCACTCTCAGTAAATTTGTACACAGAATCAGAAATAACACTATAATAACTTCATACTAAATCTTGTATACAACTCTCCAAACTATTATGCTATTACAAGAAAAACACAAACCCCATCTTTCAGAATAAATGTTGATAGATTTTTCTTCACAAGTATATTACAATAATGTAAATCAACAAAAACCAGGTTTGGTTTACTTTCGGATTAGGATACCAGAAATGCCTTTGTGAATTAAGACCCATCTTAACCGTCTATGAAACAAAGGAGGAGGTTTCTCCAAACCAATTGAATATCAAAACTGGTTAGCTAGCTCAGCAAACGTGGTTTTATCTCAACCAGTTTCTCGAACCCACTTGTAATAAAGCCAAGCATGGTACGCTGCTTCTTTAATGAGACTCGTGTGGAGCAACAATACAAGTCTGCTTCACCTGAGAGACCAATGCAAGAAACTCAAAGACCATATTCAAGAATCAAGCTTTTTAAGACACAAGCAAGACCAATTGTGTCAATATAAGAGTGATCTCTTTACAAAACAAGCTGAGATACATAAAACCAAGTGTTTTTTCATTCATTCGAATTCATGGTAAAGTCAGTTATATAGAAATTGTTACCTCTTTTGGAATCGTTTCAGAAAAGAGAAGACATTGTCTTTGACGAGGCAAACAATCTATAATTTTTTCAACATCTCTCCTGAATCCTAAGTCTAGCAAGAGATGAAACCCCTTGTCGACTATAAACAACTTAAGCGACATCAAACGAGACGTGATGTTAGGCTTATTTTCTATATGATCCAAAAGTCTCCCCCCGAATTGCAATTAGTATCTGCAATACAAAGTGCAGAAAGATTAGCCACAACAAGTAGAGTGTAGAGATATAACATGTAAAACGGAGAACCATGAGCGTTAAAACATGGTATGGATCGAAGCAGAGTGATAATCAAATTTGGAAACAAAAAAAGAAGAATAGATACCGTCAGGGCACTTAGAGAGAGTAGCATCTTGTACTCTAGTCATCTTAACAATTCCACAAGCAGAAAGCTCCTTTAGAGTCAAAGGAGATATACTACTAGACTCATCAATCTCATCAAGATCCAAACTTTGACAGATTCAAAAAGCCTTAGAAGGTGTGTGAATCAAGTCACGAGGCTCTAGATTCTCCTCCATTACATTTCCCGCATATCTTCTCTATCTACGCTGATATCAAGCAGAGGATAAAGATCTTTGTTCACTCTTTTCGTCAGGTTGATATCGTGGCGATGCTCCCTTTCTTCCTCGAATTAATCCAACCTTTCATCTTCCCATTATCGCCTTCGTTGAGCTATCATTCTTCCTAGAGACACCATTGTTACTTATAACTCCATTAACATTACTCAAGCTCTTCATTTTCTCCTTCTTACCAGCAAATGTAGGTGAGAACGGACTCAAAGTATCTACTTTTTTCGCATCAAAGTCATCTCCTTTTGTCGCAAGAACTCTCATTTCTCTTAAACCTCTGCTTCTACGATCGCAAATCCAACTACTATTACCCATTGAAACACGATTCCCAGAAATCAATCTCCTCACATCAATTGGCGAATTAGAAGAAGAATCAATCGAATTTGAATTGTCAATGGGTTTCTTAACCGGCATATCTTCTTCGTTCCACAAATCCTCTGCTCCAGCTTTCATAAACCGATCGGCCAATGATTTAATATGCTATCTCGGGCTCATCAGTCTGTGACTCTTTGCCGTCGTTTTCTCGCATTGCCTCCACATTTTAGCTCGGATTTCAGACGACCCTCGTAAAGGTGCTTCTCTTGATCCAAGAGCAAGCTCTCTTTCTCTCTCGCTTTCTTCTTGTGCATACGTTTCCATTTGCCACGTGTAAACGATCCTGATTGTTCCCGGAGAATTGATGAGTACATTTCCATTGAGTCGAAAAACTAGAAACAAGTAAGAAGAAGAAAAAAAACAGACTTTTTACTGAGATTTTAGGGTTTAAACCTACGAAAACATAAATAAAATACAAAGGCTCGAACTAATTTCAAGGCCCTGTTCAGAAAATATATACTAAATAATGATAAAACAAACCAAAAAAGTAAAATTATAAATACCTTCTTCGAATTTAAATCTCAAAAAGGCTAAAACTATATGGCCTTCGGAAAACCTATAGCATGCCACTCATCTGAACTTGTCCATGGACAAATCTGTGAACAAGGTAATATTTTCCGTATCTTTATGGCTTTCTTCCTATTCACAATTAATGGTTCCATCACAAGTATGTTCCATTACAAAATTCCAGTAAATTGATTAGGTTTTTTTCTTATGGAATCTGTAACATGTGTTGTTCTTAGTCACGTGTATCAAATTTTTTTGCAGTACGGCTGGGAGGATTTGCGTTAAGGGATTTGACACTGGTCTTCCCCATGATGACGTGGAGAGCACGTTGAGAAAGCTTTTCGGTTCATATGGAGAGATCACTAATGTTTTTATGCGCGCAATTAATAAGAACCTGCTCAGTGAATATGCTCTTATTTATTTTGCTCAAGAGGAGTCAGTAGACAAGGCTATGCAGCTTAATGGAAAAGACGTTGGAGGATGGATTGCAAAACTTGATGATATGCGGCTTACAGAAATTGAAACCGAGTAAGTAATCTGAGTTTATTTATTTATGTAGATTTGTATTCTGTAACATGTGTTCTTGCAATGTTTTGGTCCAATTGATTGCAGTTGTCCTATCCTTATGGTTGAAGGATATGACACTTCGCTTAAGAATAAGGTTATCAAAAAAGCCTTGAGGAAACATTTCTCTTCATGTGGAAGGGTCACTGAAGTCGAGGTTCTCAAGAGGTTTTTGTGGCTTCTTCTTCCTACAATTTTTCTAAACTTTCTTGAGTTAAACTAAAGACTCTCTGTTTTTCTTTTGTTGTTGATTTTTTTACAGCACCGGTGAAGCTGTGGTTCATATCTCGGAAGAACATGCAGCAGAGAAGGCGTTCGAAATAAGTGTCTTCTACATACAAGGACGTGAAGTAGTTGCTGAACTTGTTTACCCCATTTTCCACACGAATATTATTTCTCGCCTCCGCCGCTATGAAAGCCCAGGTACATAAATTTAATTTTTGATTCTTGAGTCTTGAGTATTGAGTCTTTTAGTGAAACTTTCGTGGTTTAAATTTTGGCAAAAAAACTTAACTACCCCGGAAATTAGGTGTTGTTATTAGAATCAAACATAATTTTTTTTTTATTACTTATATTTTTTTTAATACCCAATGTGTCATTCTGTTACGTTGTAACAAAAAACCGTAATTACAAGGATGGTAATGCCACCAAAATCGCCACATAGGAAATTGCTAACGTGTATTAATGAACTTAGCCATAAAGTGCTACAGTTGAGTTATGGTTATGTTTGAGCTGAGTTATGGTTATGTTGTGGCTGAGTTAAAAGACGCGACTGACTTATGAGTGATCGGCTGACTTACGAACATAAACCAGCCGTTAGTCACGGCTAATTTATGAGAGATGAATGAGAGATGGGCTGAGTTACGAACATAAATCAGCCGTTAGTGACGACTGATTTATATACAACGGCTCACTTATGTACATAAATCAGCCGTAACGTACAACTAGTTTATACAACGGTGGAATGAACTATGAAAAATTTGGTTGAGTTGTAGATAAGAAATGGCTGAGTTATGTTCTCCGGTTGGCTGACTTATGAAAGATAGTTACAGCAGTGTTATGTTATCTCAGCCTGGTTACGACAGACATATTAGTGAAATATCCATTACTAGAATACTATTCATTTGACGACTGATTTATTTGACGATACGGCTGATTTAATATTTTCTAACCTAATTACAGCTGATTTATTAGCGAAATATTAATTACTGAAATACAATTTTTGTTGTGGTAGACTTACATTGTACTTGATGGCTGATTTAATAAGGTTGAGTTATGTGTTCGTTTGGCGGCAGACTTACCTATTTCATGTCATCAACTCCGATTTTTCATGTCATTAGCTATTATTCGCCATGTCATTATTAAACACGAGGTAAATTAATACGACTAAGTTATTTAATTACAATACGACTGAGTTATTTAATTATGATACGGCTGAGTTATTGATTTTGTTTAAATGAAGGGTAATATGGTCATTTTTGCTCTATTATCTTCTTCAAAGCAGTGACTACTGCAACCCTAATGCAGCCGCCAACCATTTTTTCACTTCATACAGCATATTCTTCTATTTCTTTTCATAATTTAGATTTTAGTATTGCACATCTAATAAATCATGCGTAATTCTATATTCTAATGAACAAAATGATATGTTTTTCAGATTTTTTTATTTTTAAGGCGATTATGATAAAATCACGGTGGTGTCACACCGCCCACCGTTTTGACATGGATTTATTAATAATTTTAATCATTTTTAATTAAAAAATAAACTGAGTTAAAAAAAATTAATCAAAAGTGTTTATTGTAATTTACTAGGGGTATAAACTGATTTGAGTAATTTTTAAAAGATATATTGTATTCTATGTAATATCACTTTAAGTTTCATGATATTTGAGTAATTCTTTCTTAAATTTTAGGTAAGAAGGCGAAGATGACATGGAGTAGAAAGAAAAGCACATTTGTGACATAATGCAACTTTTATCCTATTAAAAGAGGATACATATATAAAAAAAATCTTTACTCATGTGTTATTTTATATATTATACCATTGAATATTAATGATTTTCTTACAATTCATTAAACGTAATTATGAAAAAACATTATCTCTCCTTAACATGTTTCCAAACAATACAACTATTAAACATGTATCCAAACAACTAAAAAATAATGAATCCCACATACAATTAATGAAAAACAAAAATAAAATTAAAATCACACATATTAAATTATTAAATCAAATGTAAATATAAATAAATAATGTAGCACATCAATTACTTTAATAGATCATAAAATCAATTTTTAGTAAACATACATATAAAACATATTTCAGTAATAAATAATAAAAAGCTTATGTAAAAACTAAATTATAATATTAATAAATTTATAATTTAGAAAATATTAAATTTTAACTTGGAAAAAATTAAATTTTAAAAATTAGATCAGTACAATTTTTAACTTCATAAAATGAAAATATTATCACTAAATTTTTATATATATATTATTAAATACATAGTGAGACATGTTAAGATTATTATTTTTTTTGGACCTTCGGTTAAAAACATTTCTATTAGTACATTAATCAATAAAATCTTTAATTCACCTACCCGAAATTAAACAGTTACTAGTTCTCTCAGAGTAAAAAGAGTAAAAAGTATCCATGCTATACATTGATGGAATTCCAATATAGAACTCCAACACCAATAACTCGAAGTCATCGCTAAACATATGAGATTTTCCACTTCTTATTGTCTTTAATTAATCATAAAAAGGTATATTTAGCTATCTTTCTTTTTGTGTTTTTGAATTATTGGGGTAAAGTGTTTTTACTAATAGTTCTT
>OVBB01001087.1:0-15991 GCA_900406415.1 Isatis lusitanica
TCACTTTTACTGGTGACGGCCTTACAATCAGTTTACCTTGTGAACATGAGGTACAAGTTTGAATTTTCGGGATCACTCTCCTTTTTTTCAAGGCATGTCCTCTCGAGTTTAATATCAGTTTCCGCATCATTCCAGACCCGGGATGTCCCAGCCGGTCATGCCATAAAGTGAACATATCCGTAAAAGCTTTGTTTACGGTGGCATTGGCTTCTATCATACTGATTTTTATACAGNATCAGGGATTTCTAGATGCGTGCCTTTAGGAATTAAAATGTTGGCCTAGCCGAAACCTTCTATAAGGCTGGCTGGTCCTGCTATAGTACTTATATTTGCCTTTTTTAAGTGTAAGGTTTATGAAGTATCTTTTATCTTTTAAAATCGTGTGGCTTGACCCACTATCCACCACGAACTCGTCCATACTTCATAAAACAAGAATTTATGTCTTAAAAGCCATAATATTATTCATTAAACACCAAAGCAAATAATTCAAAGACATAAAATCCAAACACAAATAAAAGCAACATTAAAATGGAAAAACTTAAAAACTCAGAATCTACTTCAAGCAGTCGGAAGTCTCATAATTTGCATTATTGTTCCGATCTATGTCCATCAGATCATCTTTTTCATATCGAAATCATCATTACTATCGTACTCATGCTGGGCCATGTGGGCCTCAGGGTTCTTCCATTTGAGGCTCTCTTGATAGCATTCTACAAGATGCTTGGGAGTCCTGCAAGTTTTGGCCCAATGGTTACTCATCCCACAACGATGGCAAACGGATTTGGTCGGGTCGGACTGATGTCCGGTTTGATATCTGCGGCCGTGGATTGCCATAGCCGCAGTTAGAGTCCTCTTGGAATCTGCGGTCGTTACGGCCTTTGCCTCCACCATAGGGGTGGTAATTGTTTCGACCACACCCCTTTCCTTTACCACCACGTCCACGGCTGTAATGCCTTTGATCTCTATGGACATGGTTTGCCTTCAGCCAGTCGAACTTGGCCTTAGGAAAAATGACCGTTCGTTGGTGGTCGTATCTCTTTTTCAATTCCTTCCATAGATCCAGAGGATCTTCAATTGTCAGGTACTGATCCTTGAGACTTTCATTGAGGTGATGGCGTATGATCAAGATCGCCTTGTATCGATTTCGCTCATGCTCATTNTAGTGCCCACTGCAGGTAATTATCTCCGGAGAGACTAAGGGCTGCGAAGTTCAAGTTATTGACCTTTATCATCTGAAAATATCCAACAATTTTCAGTTAGGACCTTTTAAATATGATCCGGACTTTAGGAATATGGTCGGTCATACATCAAATTCTTATTTAGGACTTTTTAATAAAACTCGGACCTTAGGAATATGGCTGGTATGAGACTATCCGGTTTTAAGCTTTACAATTAATCAAGCAATTATATGCAAACAAACAATTTGATTTATATATATATGTGAGCCGATTTTTAGTTTAATGTTTAAGCACTTGGTATTTTCTATTTTTAATTAAATCCTTACTTAAAAGTTAATCCTAAACCATTATGAAAAAGGAAAACTAATAAAAGAATAATTACTTAAAGGGAAAATGATATTATCTAAAACTTTCCTTTTTACTAAAAGGAAGGGATTAGATTTTCCTATTTGAATTAGGATTAGGGTTTTATGGTTTAGGCACAAACTAGTTTTCTCTTCTTTTCTCTTCATGGCCGATTTTATTTTCTTTTCTTAGGGTTTTTTCAAATTCATTCAAGGTTCATACAAGATGATCTAACAACCTAACTCAAGAATGCACACAACCGATTTCAAGTGATGATAGATCAATGCAACCGATTTTAATGATGAGCCAAATTCGATTTTTAGAATGAATATGCTATAGCCGCTTTTGAGATATGATGAAACAAGTTATATGGTTTGGTTTTTATCATGCAAACGAGTTCATCAAGACAATCTCAAACAAGTTTGATCAAGCAATCGATTTTTAGGGTTTCATATAGCTTATGTCATATTCGATTTCTTAGGTTTATGAGATCAAGCAATTTTATTCATACAACCGATTTTAGAGAGTCTTATCTTAGCTTAGATTCAAGTTCAGATGATGGTTTAAACATGAACAAACAAGTTCTTAGATAGAGATTGATTTTAGGGTTTCTTATTTTCTTAGTCCAATTCGATTTGCTCATGTTTTTAGATTAGGGGTTTACCTTAACACCTTTTGAATCGAATTGTATGAACCGGGAGCTAAAGACCTCGGAAAAACACAGGAACCTCACGCAAGCAATCGGCGCAAGGACGGCGGCGGTCGGCGGCACACTGCAGCGGACGGCAGCGGTCGGAAGAGATCAGCAGTGGCGGCTTAGGGCTTTGATATCGTTGGCGGCTCAGGGTCTCTAGGGCTTCATGCTGATAACATGTTGTGAATAACTTGTATTATTAATGAGAACCAAAGGTCTCTTTATATAGGTTTAAAATAAGGATCAATATGACAATATTTCATAAACCTATTCCTTGTCTAATAAGGAAAGTCTAATACTTAATATAGACTAAACTAAGGACCGGTTATGCAATAACCTCTATATGGGTCGGTCTGTATTGAGTCCATTAATCAAACGGTTCATAACATGTTCATCTTTTTCTTAGTTTTCTCTTTGCAATTCATTGCAAGAGTTTTGTGTTTACTCTTCTCCGATTTAGAATCAAGCTGTGATTCTAGGTTTGTTTTGAGTTGAGTGATTTGTTTTTATGAACATTTCTCTTGTTTATCCTTAATACATATCCATTCAGAGTTTGTTACCGTTTAAATCATATCATTCATCCTACTCCTTACCATCTCACTCTCATCATGGCCGAAGAAGTCGTCGTTCTCGCAATACCCACGATTGCTTACTGTATCACCTTCGGACAACTTGCATCTTAACTGGCCGCTCGGCTCTTGCGCTTCTGGGATTCAAAGAACATAAAAAGAATGGTGAATGTATGACGATTTTGTTCTCTGTTATCTCTGGGATTCCGTTGAAACAACAATGCTTTGTTGCCTTTTAATTGTTATTCTCTGTCATATGACCTATTCTGTGAAATCATGAGTGCTGGTTATAGAGTATATGCAAAGTGGTAGACCGACTGAGAAAACCGATGTTTACGGTTTTGGAGTTTCGGTTCTTGAAGTCTTGAGTGGTAAACTTCCCACATACACCTCCTTCATCGCGAAAGGCTATAACGTTGTTGATTGGGTAAGCATAATGATGTCAATGTTTGGTAATAATACTTTGACTAGAAAAAGCTTCTATTTGTTTTTCATAAAATCTTGCAGCTAAACTTCTTAACCAACAAAAACCGTGCGCGAGAGATTGTTGATAGAAGCTGTGAAGGAGTAGAGACAGAGAGAGTCTTGATGCTCTTATATCCATAGAAACGAGTGTGCCCCTTTAAGTCCAGACGAGCGGCCCACGATGCACAGAGTTGTTCAGTTACTTGAGTCCGACCGAAGGCCAAGAACTTCAACGATTCCGGCTTCGATTGATCACATTCATGAGTGTCTTCTTCTCTATTCGATCTTTGTTACATGAAAGGGCTTTCTTTTTGTAGTTTTCGGTTTTGAATTGTTGTTCTTCTTTTGTAGAATGATTCTGGGATTGGTTAAACCCTTTCATTTGATCTGAATGTGAAACTAAAATGTATATCACCAGTGTATAAACACTGTTATAGTTTTATAAGAAGGATGTGAATGATTTCTATGTTTTATTGTTTAATTTGTATATATTTTCCAACAGCCAGAAACTCTTAACCTACCCACTGTAAAGGAAACGCCTTAACAGAAATTTAATGCATCAAACTACATTACCAATGAAACAAGTTCTTTGGTATAACAGAAAAGCTCCTCTCATAGGTCATGGCTGCAGGTTCGACGCCTTCCAGGCGGGAAACAAGTTAATGGGGAATACTAGAAATACATCACCAATGAAACATTAAAAAAACCTTCAGTAAATTACATAACAAAATTTCAGTCAAAGCCACAAAAAAGTAGCAAAGAAAACAACCACGCTCGCTTGAATATATACGTAACACTTGCACACGATTACTTAATTATAAAATGTAATGGAGTAGAAGCTGGAATAATATTCAATGGGACCTTCTCTGTACCAAGTTACATAAGTTCAAAAATAAAGCTAATCTATATAATCTACACACAAAATCAGAAATAAGTATTTAGGTACAAGGAGATCCGCAGAAAAGCTAATTGTAATGAACAAAAACCACACAAATATGGGATAAACTACTCGCATTGACAAAGCAAACACAGTTTAAAGCAAAAGAAGACGAGATCTAATTAGAAGAGCAGACTGTACAGATGAGCTACGACGATATCAAGACACGAGAGGATATCGCCAGCTATTACAGATTCCACGACTGAAATTGGTCTGTGGCTGAAAATAAATTCCTGTAAAAACAGACGACGAAAAAATATATAGACAGACCCAATAATATGTCATAAAATAGAACATGGCCAAAGACTTACCTAAATAGAAGTTAAACTAAAATCAGGTAAAAATAAAAGAAAGATTAATCAACTAAAATTATGAAAAAATGAGAAACAGTGAAAGTGGATCATATGCCGACTATTATTATCGTAAGAAGGATGAGCAAACAAAATAAACAAATTTATGGGGGAAAAGATTTATGGTGGTTGTAAGCTTGTAGTCCCCTCTAAATAAAACAAAAAACAAATGAAGAAGATGAAGTTTACTGAACTGTAAAACAGAGAAAACGATTTTGTAAATTTATAACCTAAACTCTGAACAATATATAACAAAATATACACACAAAAAATCGAAATGATAAATATATTCGATTAGATGAGTCGTTCATACTGCAGAATGATAGAAATCCACTAAAAATATTATGTGGATTTATTTATCCTAACTTAAATGAGAAGTTTCAAAAAAGGGAGATACTTACAAAAGCGGCAATATTGACACTGAGAACGAGATTGTGGACGAGATAAACAGTCACATACTATCTAAGTTACCAGGGCTACAACAAGAGTATTTCAGTGGAGATAATATAGGTGAAGACGAAGCACAAGAAGACAATCCAGATGTCTTACCCATTGGAATACTTGAATTCTTTAGAGTTCCCTGGAATTCCAGCACACCGTCTCTGCCTAAAAGTTGGCGCCCCCATAATGCTCATAAGAAACCTCCATCTAAAAAATGTATTTGCAACGGGACAAGGCTAATTGTGATACACATGGGAAATAAAGTTATCGGAGCGGAGATGCTCACCCCAACGAAGGAGATGTCCAAAGTATTGATTCAAAGAATAATATTATCTCATAATGATACCCAACACCCGTTCAACCTTAAGAGGTGGAAGTTCTCCATCCGACTATCGTACGCCCTGACTATCAGTAAGAGTCAATGACAAACTCTAATAAATGTTGCTTTATACCTGCCTAAACCGGTTTTCAGCTAAGGACAACTATATATCGCACTCTCGAGAATTACCACACCAAAGGAACTTCAAATGCTAGAGAATACAAAAACCAACCAGGAAAAACAGTACGTTACAAATATTGTGTACAAAGAAGTTTTCCACGGACTACCTTCGGCTGAAAGTAAGTATGTTTTGCAATGCCTTCTTTTCTTTAATAACATAAACAGATTCTTTAAAAAAATTGTTTAATATTACGATTGGCTACTCACAAATATTACGTTTAATTGGGGTATTTAGGTATATTACATATATAATAATGATATGTTAATTATTAAAATGTACGTAAAACAACAAATAAATATTAATATATTTTGGATTGCATAATTTTATTCTAAGACATACTACGAAGAAAATAAACATAAAACCAATGGAACACCACTCCGCGCATGCGCGGGTACGCGGCTCTACTATAAACTAGAACGTCAACTGGTTAATTATACATATTATCATAGCATATCAGTACTATTAAAATAGAAACACACATATCTATTAACATTTACTCATGTGTTATATTATATATGACATATTATTAGAATCAATAAAATTATAAGATTTCATTAATGGAAATGGTCAAAAGTTCTTGACTAATCTATTCATAATATATTTTAATATATTTTAAGATTTAAACATAAAGTTCTATTTTCCTTTTTATTTATAACATAATCTAAAATAAATATTTTCATATATTTCACTTTAATCAAAATTAAAAAATTCATTAATAATTATGAAAATATTAAAATAGGTAATTATATTAAAAATGATCTATAAAACAAAATTAGAAATCTGATAATATATATATAGAGATATCTATTCCATAAGCATCATTAAATTATTAAATCAAATGGTAAATGTAAATAAAATAACATAGTACACAAATTATCTTTATTTTAATTAGACAGAAATACTTTTATATTTAATAAAATTTTAAATATTAGAAATTTTTCAATATTTGTGTTATACAATCTGATAGACTGGTTGGGACTACATTTTTTGAGAAATGATGTTTATTGCGGGCTTAACTATCAAATAAGAAAAATATTCAGACCACTAAAAATGAGTTAAAAAATCGAAAACAAACTATAAATGTTGTTCGCTAACCAATTAAAATATAGTAAATTATATGATACATCTATATTAAAAGTAAACATGCTAACACATCTAAATTTTTAAATCTATAAATATATTATCTTTTTTGTCAAAAAATACTTTATGAACTTTGCATAGAATTTACATAGTCATGTGGCAGGTAGTCTGACAAGCACAATAGTGGGTACAAATGGTCTGAAGGCAAAAATACATAACGAGAAGCATTCTTGGCCATAAGATGTGCTGTTCCGTTGCAGTTACGTTTTACAAAGTTAATTAGACACTTGGAGAAGTTTGATTTCCATTGGTGAATATCGAAGCAGATGTTTTTAATTGTATAGTTTGTAGCCTGGCCCTTAAGAATATATAGTAGGACTTTACTATCTCCTTCAAAGACAACATTGTGTTGCCTGAAAAAATACATTGATGCATTTATAGGAGGAAAGCTTTTGCCTCTGCTTCCAAAGCAGATAATGTTTGAACTAGATGAGCTGCGCTCCAGAAAATTACCATCCCTTGATTATCCCGTCCAGTCCAGCCTGTCGAAGCTTGTAATGTTTTTTGTTGAAGCTTGCGTCAAAGTTGCACTTGATGATTCCTGATGGTGGTCTGGTCCAGTAGTTGAGAGTTTGTCGAGAATGAGGTTGGGTAGATGAAAGTTGTCTTGTGATCTCCGTAGATAAGGAAGCGATGTTCATTACCGCTAGCCACTAATTAGTGTCTGCTAGACTGCTACTGCAAGTTGAACAGTTCTAGCAAAGGGTGTGTCTTGCTTATTAAAAATCAGAGCACATCATAATTTCCAAATTCTCCACATAACATAGACTGCTAACAACTTTTGAAATGGGGACAACCTCAGGTTACTTTTTTAAGCAATCAAATCTCCTATTTGTGATTCACAATTTGAGAGTCGAAACTAACACAATCAAAACTTATAATAAATAAGGGTTCGAAAACTCTATTTTGTAATAACTCGAGAACCAAAATTGGAAAAATGAATTTATTAAGTGGTTTTTGCCGAAGTACAAGAATTTTTGTAAATGCTTAACGTCTTATAATACGAAAGCTCTAATACTCAGGATTGGATAATCTTAAACTTAGTAAAAACATGTGTGTATATACTGGACATCCTAGGGCGTCTAAGAGTCTTGTAAGCTATGAGGGACTTTGCTCCTTTTCTCCCAGCCGCCGACTTAGCCTTATGGGGCCTGATCCGCGGCCCAAAACCTTAGCAAGTCGCCACTCGTTACAAACATGATTCAGCACACATCAGGTTTGGTTCGGTTCTCCTTGATCCTGTTGTTCCAATTCAATTTGACTCCTTTCCCGGTTCTTTGGTTGGTACACGAACAGTTATGGCCATTAGACGTTCGTATAAACTTCATCCCTCCCATTTCTTTGTTTGAACTCTCAGCCCGCCCAATTCTCTTAGCCTGCCCTTTTATTTTTCACAACCTCAGCCCGCCCATTCTTTAGGAAGAGATTGCGGCGTGCTGGCCAAGAAGAGAATGTGGCGGGGGCCCCCAAAGAAAGAAACTGGCGGTCTGACATGTTGAAGGAGAGAAACTGGCGGCCTAACTTGTCCAAGAAAAGAAAGTGGCGGCCTGAGCATGCATGGAGGAGAAACTGGCGACCTAACTTGTCCTAAAGAAGAATCTGGCGGCCTGAGCATGCATGGAGGAGAAACTGGTGGCTTAACTTGTCCTAGAGGAGAATGTGGCGGCCTGAGCATGCATTAAGTAGAATCTGGCAGCCTAACTTATCCTAGAGGAGAATGTGGCGGCCTGACCATGCATGGAGAGAAACTGGTGGCCTAACTTGTGCAATGGGACAAAGTGGCAGCCTGAGCATGCATGGAGGAGAAAGTGGTGGCCTAACTTTTGCTAGAGGATAAAGTGGCGACCTAAGCATGCATGAAGGAGAAACTGGCGGCTTAACTTGTTGTAGAGGAGAATGTGGCAGCCTGAGCATGCATAGAGGAGAAACTGGCAGCCTAACTTGTCCTAGTGGAGAAAGTGGTGGGCTTAGCATGCATGGAAGAGAAACTGGCGGCCTAACTTGTCATAGAGGAGAAAGTGGCGGCCTGAGCATGCATGGAGGAAATACTGGCGGCGTAACTTGTCCTAGAGAAGAATGTGGAGGCTTGAGGATGCATGGAGGAGAAACTGGAGGCCTAACCTGTTCTAGAGGAGAATGTGGCGGCCTGATATGTTTTGACAAGACTTTCACGCCTACATATAAGTTTTCAGCTAGTCTAACCTTTCTCAGCGGAAGTTGGCTAGCTGATTAGGTCCTCGGATAAGTGTGTTGTATAATTCTTTAGACTTCTTGCTTCGTAAATCTCTGAGGAGTGGGTCTTGACCCCAATTGTTAGCCCCCAGCTCATTGTTTTTGTGTGTGGAAGAAATGAGCTTTTAGTGAAGTGTTGATCGGGATTGTCGACTAGAGATGTCTCAGTGTACGCCAAGAGGCGGGCAGGTTTTCATTGAGAGAGGGCTTTCTTCCGATGTCTGAGTTTTTCGGAAAGTTCGGCTTGGGATTCTGAAGGCCTATTCCTTGTTGAGTTAGGTAAAATCCTATTCCTTATTAAGTTAGGATGATGAAAATCCTATTACTTGTTAAGTTGGATTCCGAACCACCATGTCATATATATTTGTGGCTTTTCTCTATTCCTTCCTTAAAATTTTTCCAAACGCAGCTTCTCTTCCGAATACAATGAAGTTTGTTTTGACTTTTGTAGCCATGGTCAGATTTTCGCTTCGTGGGAAGAAGGAGATGTAGAAATGCGAGAAGGAAGCAAAGGAGATGGGCGGGCGGATGGAGCCAAGTTTTGATGGTAAGCTGGCGGCCTGTTCTTCAGAGGCGAAGTCATCCGGCGGTAACCTAGATATTCCTCCTTCTGAGCGGTCTGTTAATAAATTGGCCTTGTCAACCGTCATGGTTACTCCCTTAAGGAAGGAAGCGATCCTGGCACTGAGTGTCCATAATCGTTCAAGGAACTTTGCGAAGCGTTCTCCTGAGGGTCAGTCAGCGACTAGGGCCACTGTTCATGGCCTGGCTGCGACCGATTCTTTGCTGCATCAAAAGTGGGAGGATTGCCCTGTTGATGGCAGTGCAAAGGGGGAGAGGAGTTCTTCCCTCAGGGTGAAGCCTTCCGGGGATATGTCAACGAATCCATTGCAAGGACTTGCCTTTCCTGAGGAGTTTTGCAGGAACCGTCATCAGTCCGCGAGGAGTTTTCCATGATTGTGGACGCGATTTTTAGGTTTCCATCTTGGGATAATTTGGAGGAATCCGAGAAATATGCGAATATGGTCCAGTTTGGGATGAAGGTTTGACTTTTATTTTGAATTTTTCCTGGAGGCTTGTTTCTTTTCCTTTACTAACTCTTCCCGTCTTTTCGCAATTCATCTCTTCCGTCAACAAGTGCGTTAACTCGTATGATGTTTCTGTTCGTGGAATCCGCAAATGCGCCTTGAGGCGTCGAGTTTTCAGCAAGTCAAGTCGGTTGAGAAACAGCTTTCTCAACGACAAGCGGAGAAGGACAAGGCGTTTCATTCGTCGGTTCGCCTAGAGGCCAAAGTCTTGCGTCAGTACGATGATAGAAAGGACATGACAGATCAACTTGTCAAACTCAAGGCTGCGTGTGGTTTGAAAGTGCAGCGTGCTTATGTGGATGGTCGGAAAGCTTCTGTTGTCAAGTATCGCGCTTTCCTGGATGAGTTAAAGGAATTGCTCGGATCCTTGTCCCAAGCAAGAACTCAAGAAGTTGACCTTGCTGAGGTGAAAAGTAACCTTGAACTCGTTGCATTTCTTCAGGGGAGCAAGCCCCCGAATTGGATGAGGCGAAGAAAAATCTGTCCGAGTAAAAAATGGTCTAGAAGAGACAGAGGGTCAGTTTGACAAGGTAGTTGCTCGAGTTTGAGAGAAATTGATTCTCAACTGGTTCCGCTTTATGGAAGCGAGGTTGTTCCGACGACGACCAGAGCCGGATCCATTGAAGAGGAGGCTGCCATGGTAGGAGTTGTCGATCTAGCTGGATCGCACGATGGGGTTTCCAGGATCTTGGACCTTGCTCTTGGCGAGGCGTTTGGTCCGGATTCCTACTCTTATTGCTTTTGTTTTGTTCTTGTTTTCATTTTTTTTTTTTTTAGCTTTTTCCGAGTTTTTCATTTTCACATTGACTTTAGTCCAGATTGGCTTTCTTTACAGATTTCAATATGATGATCCATTGATTATTTCGTTTGCCGTTTTATGGCTTGTTTTGATAAGGTGGTTCTCTGATCAGCATAAACTTAGGAAAAAATTCTTTTCGTATTGTTGTACCAGCGTAAAGTGGACTGTTGGGGTTAGAGTTTGGTTTGGTTACCAGTATTGCGAACAAGTTTACAATCTCATACCAGGGCAGGTTTGGTATTTCGTTTATGAGATGTGTTAAGACGAGTGTTACTTGTTTGGCGTTTATTGGGTTTAGCGAGCTTATTTCGCGGTTGATGCCTCGTAATATTCTCAATTTACGAAACGCTCCTGAAGATAAGCTTAATAGAATATCATCCTGAAGCTTCCTGCTATTCCTGATCAGGTTACGCCTTTTTGATATTGGTCCAAAAATTTGTATAGCGCGCTACTTATATCCGCTGGTGGATGTATAGAGAACTATGGTTAGTAAATCGTCTTGTTGTGATCAGCAACACACGATGATAAGTATGTCAAGAGGGGGAATGTTGTGTACGCCAGGAGGCAAGATTTTGTGGAAGTATACGTGTATACGAGTATATGTGTATACGGATCCACTCCCCCTCCTCCCCTCCTTTCAATTTTAAAAGGGAAAACAGCTGGACTCGTCGAAGGACGAGCTGCCTACGTACCCCGGAAATAGGGATCAAGCCAATTCGTACTTCGTTTTACAATGTTTCGGGCTATCTAGAAATAGTATTTCTTTAAATGCATTGTGTTCCATGTCCTTGGTACGATATTATCCTCTTCTTTTGCAAGCTCGTACGCTCCCGGGCGAACCACCTTCGTTGCTTTGTCTGGTCCTTCCCACTTAGCGTCTAGTTTCCTTCGTTAGGCTATGCGGTGTTCTGGAAAACTTTGCCGAGTACGATGTCTCCTATTTTGAATTTGCGGCATCGTACGTTGGAGTTGTAATACTTTGCGGCTGCTTGATGGTAGTTTTTATTTGGACAAGTGGTTTATCTCGCGTTTTGTTGATTAGGTCTAGCTCATTGAGCAGCATTAGATGGTTCAGGTCTTCTTGTCCAGAAAGGAGTCTTTGTCTGACTCCGGGAAAATCGTCTTCCGATGGGATGACACACTCGTTGCCGTAAACTAGTGGAAAAGGTCTTTCTCCTGTTGCTCGCCTTGAGGTTGTATGTTAAGAGCATATGACTCCTTCGAGCTTGTCTGCCTACCATCCTTTCTTCTCTCCAAGGCGCTTCTTTAGTCTATCAACGATGGTCTTATTAGCCGCTTTGGCTTGGTTGTTGCCCTGCAGATATTGCGGTATTGATTTGCTAAGTTGTATCTTCCATTTCTTACAGAATCCTTTGAAACATGCTAAGATGAATTGGGAGCCATTGTCGGTGATGATCTCGTACGGGACTATGTGCCTGCATATGATGTTCTTCCACACAAAGTGTTCCACTTGAGCGTCCATGATACTAACGCAAGGTTATGCCTCTTCTGCTTCGAGTTGTATATTGGTCTCACGATGTCCATTGACCACCTCATGAATGGGTACGTCGCAGAGATCGACGAGAGTACTTCTGCGGGCTGGTTGATAATTGGCGCGTCCCTCTGACATTTCTCGCATTTGAGGGAGAACTTTTCGCAGTCTTTAACCATGGTTGCCCAATAATGTTTGTGCCGCTCGATTTTTATCGCAAGAGCTCTCCCTCTGGAATGGTTTCTGCAGGATCCGCTGGGGACTTCCTCCATGATTCTTCTTGCCCCTGCGCCTTCTACACAAGTCATCAATGGTCCGGATAGTCTCCACTTGAAGACATTTTCGTCGATCAGGATAAAGCGAGCGGCTTGAGCTCTCAACTTGCGTGCCGCCCATTTCTCTGTCGGGACTTCTTTGCCCATCTGCATGAAATCTCTGGAGTTTGACAAATATTACATGAATTCCAACCCTCTGCTACATATAATTTTAAGTTGTTTACTTGTAAAAATTGTTTCTCGAAACGAATGCACTTGCGGGCTGGTGGTTCACTATAACGGATCGATGTAACCACTGGGTGATGATCTGAACCATATAGGCAGAGAAATTCTGCAACAGAGGCCAGATAAGTGAGGAGCCAGTCTCAGTTAGCAATAACCTAATCTAAACTAGATTTAACAGTGTGGTTTATGTGCTTTCTCAACCATGAAAACCTGTTTCCCTTAGTCGGTATAATCCATGAAATCACAGTTGGCAAATAGAAGGCGGAAAGGATACAAAGAGCCAAGTCCCTTGCCTTTGTGTTTTAAAATTCTCTAAACGTTGCCAAAAAGAAGGAAGAGAACGGTGTATAATGCCCCAGCCGCCTCTACCATTGAGCCCCATGTCCTCTCACTAGACCCATGGGCCGTCCCACCCCTGCCCGACGGTCGGTGCATTATTCGGGAGGCTCAAAAGTCATGATATACTGACCCTACAATAACCACATGACCGTTCTCCGTGTTTTTTTCCTAACTCACACGATACCGCGAATAGCTTCCCGGTAAGTCACCCATCCTTCCACTGCTTCGGCTCAAACACGCTTAGCCCTAGAGTTCTTTCTGGATAGGTTACCGAAAAGGTATATGCACTTTGGTGACATATATAGCCAAATTAATTATTTTTTAACCTCTCCCACATATGTTTCCATATATACCAAAAATCGAGATGTTCTAATTCAACCCCGCTCTCAGTGCAACATTCTCATTGCACACCAAGACCAGTCCCATAACGCCTCCCAGGTCAGCACTGGGACGACTAAGCAGCTCTGATGATACGACTTATAACGCCCCAAATGCCTGTACTAGTGAGCCCCCATGTCTTTCACTATGCCCATGGGCCAGCCAACCCATGTCCGACGGTTTGTGCATTATCCGGGAGGCTTGAAAGTCATTATATACTGACCATGCAATTACCACATGACCGTTCCCCGTGTTTTTTCCTAACTCATACGATACCACGAATCACTTCTTGGTAGGTCATCCATCCTTCCACTGCTCCAGGTCAAGCACGCTGAACCTGGAGTTCTTTATGGATATGTGACCGAAAAGTTAAGTGCACTTTGGTGACATAGGTAGCCAAATAAATTATTTTTAACCTCTTCCACATATGTTTCCATATATACCAGAAATTGAGATGTTCTAATTCACCCCCACTCATAGTGCAATGTCCTCATTGCACACTAAGACCAGTCCCATAACGCCTCCCAGGCCAGCACTAGGACGACTAACCAGTTATGATGATACCACATATGACACCCAACTGCATGTACCAGTGAGCCCCCATGTCCTTTCACTAGGCCCATCGCGTCATCAAAGATTTCAACACGGCTTTGTTAGCAAAACACCTATGGAGACTTATTGACAAATCGGACTCTTTGTTTGCCAAGGTCTTTAAAGGACGGTATTATCGTAACTCGGATCCTATGGATCCTATTCAATTATACTCCCCATCTTATGGATGGATAAGTATTGTATCCGCTAAATCTCTGGTTAGAAAATGACTAATCAAAAGGGTAGAAACAGGATCCTCTATCTCTGTATGGAATGATCCATGGTTACCTGCCCCTCGTCCGATACCAGCAACTTGCAATTTTACTATTTATCCTCATTCTATGATGGTCGACGGACTAATTGACACTTTGACTAGGTCATGGCACCTGCAGCTTATTGATGCAGTGATTTCTCCTCAGGATGCCGAAATCATTAGGAAAATTCCACTCAGCCGGTTTCAAAAGTCAGACTCAGTATGGTGGCACTTCACGAAGACAGGCAAGTACTCGGTCAAGTCAGGCTATTTAATTGAAAGATCATACCCAAATGCAGGGATTCCCTCGGTTCTCTATGGACCTGATATTAAATCATTACTGATTCAGGTCTGGAAAGTCCAATGCCCTCCTAAGCTAAGAAATTTTCTCTAGCAAGTTCTTACGGGTAGTGTTTCGGTTAACAAAAATTTATGTTCCAGAGGGATTCTATGCGACACGCGCTGTATGAGGTGTGGAGTTGAGGAAGAGTCTATTCATCACGTACTGTTTCAATGCCCTCCGGCGGTTCAGACGTGGGCCCTCTCGGTAGTACCGACTAATCAGGTCGAGTTCCTTGAGAGATCATTATTCGCAAATATGGATTTTCTATTTTGGAGACTCCCTAAGGATATAATGGAGACCTAATATCCTTAGATTCTTTGGTGTATTTGGAATAGTAGGAAATGAGTTTGTCTTCAGTAATAAGGATCGCAATCCATAGGAAATCCTAGAGTTGGCAACAGCAGAGGGTCGTAGCTGGCTTGAAGCCCATACAAGGGAGAATACGTCAGTTACAGTACCCAGCGCCACCTCGACACTTCCTGAGAGCAGGGGAGCGATGGAATTGACAAGGACCTGGTGGTGTTTTGTGGATGGAGCATGGGAAGACTCAGATATTTATTCAGGACAGGGTTGGTTTAGCAAGAAAAGCGGTTACCAGGATCAAATGGTGGGAATGCGTAATATACGCCGAAGTTTATCACCTTTACATGCAGATATTTAAAACTTTGATTTGGGCAATGGAATGTATGCATACACTCCAATACACCCCGCTTATCTTTGCAGTAGACTGTTCTGACCTGGCCAAGATGGTGTCTTCTCCGGTAGACTGGCCGACATTCTCAACTCATTTAGAGAAATTCCAATATTGGAAAGAGAGGCTGCCAGATTTTCAAATAAAGCTTATTTTCTGAAAGAAAAATGGAACAACGGACAAATCGGCGAAATCAGCACATAATTACTCATCTGAATTAGTTTATATCTATTCAGTTGCCTTATCATAGATGAATTTCGAAGTCTAAAATTGTAATAGGTTTATTGACGTTGAAAAAAAAAAGGAAAAGAAAGAAGCGCATATCAAAATCAAGTAAAAATTAAAGAAAAAATGTGTGTTTTGGATTTTTAAATAAGAACGCAATTAATTAATTTTACACACTCGTGCCTTACCTAGTTCTAAAAATATATTTTCCATGTTGAGTGTAAATTACAATCTACGTATTATTTTAACTTTGAAAAGACAATTCTATCCACCATCTCCTTCGTTTATTTATTATTAATATTTATTATCTGGGTTTGGTTGACCCTTGAAGAGATCTGCGTCCTTTCTCTTGGTCTCATGTTCATTTACAAGAAAAAACAAAAAAAAAAATAAGAAATTAAAATTCAGAGTTGTTTCAACCAAAGAAAAAAAAAAAAAAAA
>OVBB01001090.1:4285-15970 GCA_900406415.1 Isatis lusitanica
GTCGGACCACGCAGGCGGCTGGACGGATCGTATGACCACGCGGGCGGCTGGACGGATCGTATGACAACGCGGGCGGCTGGACGGATAGTCGGACCACGCGGGCGGCTGGACGGATCGTCATGGTCGTGCGGGCTGCTGGACGGACCATCGGACCACGCGGGTTGCTGGGTGGATCGTTGATGATCGTGGTCGCGGCGGTCATCCGTGGGTGGCTGGACGTCGACGGTTCGGGATAAGTCCAGCCGCCATGCACTGATCGAAGGGTGATGGGCGGCTGGACTTAGTCCGGGAAAATCCGGACATCCAACCTTATGCTGAGAAGATCATGGGCGGCTGGCCCTAAGTTCCCGTCTATTTTCCTTAAGTTTATCAATCTTCGAAGAGGGGATTTTGACCCCAACACTCATGTCCGAGTATCGATATCCTGGAAGAATTTATAGGACTTTTGACCATCAGGCAACTCGATGAAGAAGAAAAAGATGATGAAGCAGCTGACGAGATAACAGACCTGGAAGATTGGTGGTTCCCAATCCAAGATTATCTACTTAAGCGGACCTTACCTGAAGACAAGTGGGCTGCTCGCCGTCTTAAGGCCAAGGCGACAAAATATTTGATATTGGACAACTTCCTCTTCAAAAGCACACCCAGTAGAGTAATTCTGCATTGTATCGGATAGAGAGAAGTTGGGGAAGTAATGGAAGAGACTCATGGACAAGAAGGTGGGAATCATTCCGGCGGTCGATCCTTGGCAGTTAAAATTTGTAGGCATGGTTACTATTGGCCAAAAATGGTGGCTGATTGTCAAAAATTCATTGAGTGTTGCGAGATGTGTTAGCGGCACGCCCCAGTGATTTATGCACCATCCGAGCACCTAACCACTTTGACTACCAGATATCCTTTGATGCGTTGGGGAATGGACATAGTAGGATCATTACCAAACTCTGAAGGGAAGAAGCTTCTGCTCATCATGACGGAGTATTTTACCAAATAGGTTGAAGTTGAGTCTTACAACTGGATTGAAGACGCTTAGGTGGAAAAGTTGTTTCGAATAACATCATATGTCGTCCAAGACGCCTTGGAGGAAAATTTTGTCTGGAATAACATCATATATCGACATGGACTTCCATACGAGTTGTTACCGACAATGGTTCACAATTCATTTCGAGACGGTTTGAGGACTTTTATGAGAAATGGAACATTTATATCAACAACTCAACTACTCGATAGCCTCAGTGCAATAGAAAACCTGAGTCCACTAATAAAACTATTATCGATGAACTAACGATAAGGCTAAAAGAGAAGAATGGCCAATGGGCCGAGGAACCTAACGGAGTATTGTGGTCATTTAGAACCACTCCGCGTAGTTCGACCGGTCAACACCTTTCTCCCTCTCGAACGGAGTAGAAGCTCTTGCACCTGTCGAGGCCCGGTTCACGACCTTACGCAGAGTTCTCATGACTCAGGATCCTGTCTTAAACGAGAAACATCTCGCTGAACAGTTATTGAAATCGAGGAGCTATGGGATCGTGCGCTGCTTCGAATTCAAAATTATCAACAGTCGGCATCTCTGTATTAGGACAGGAATGTTAGACATTGCCTTTTGAAAGTAGGAGATTTGGTGCTCAGATCTTGGAGCAAGCAGTCGGCATCTCGGTATTAGGACAGGAAAGTCTGTGATTCCATATATGGCAGACTTGGACTTGTAGATATAGCCAGACCGTGGTAAGCACTTCCCTCGCCCATGAAGCTCATACTCTTTTACCTTATAGTTTTTGTCCCATTGGGTTTTACTATAAGGGTTTTAATGAGGTGAGACTCATGGGTATTCCAAGCTTTAACATTCTTTGGCTCATCATTCTTGTCAACCGTAAACCTAGAGTTCAAAGCTTTAGGAGCGTTCTTTTGACAAGCTTGATCTCTCTCCAAGAATGTTAAGCTTGAGGGGGAGTGTTAACATTTGGGAGAGCACAACACTAGTCCGTACAAGACAATCCGTACAGCCAATCCGTACAGTCCGTACATGATGGTCTGGCCGGTTAGTCTCAAGACCATTAAGGTGTTATGCTTTACCAATGCTCGGTTATTATCTAAGAGAAGGCACAAAGGAAGCTTACCAAGTGAAGAGGAAAAGAGTCTTGTGACGGAAGCATGAGGAGTGCATATGGATAAAGCATGAGGGGCTCTTGTCACTCCAATATTGGAACAAGCATTTTGATGTTTGGCCTTGGAAAGTGGCTCCGTGAGTGCATCAGCAAGCTGATCATGCATGGAAACATGAGTTAAACGAAGGACTCCTGCTTGTATCTGTCCTCTAACAAAATCATAGTCCAGAGCAATGTGTTTCATCCTACTGTGGAAGACAGGATTTTCACAGAGATATGTGGCACCAACATTGTCACAAAAGATTACTGGAGCAGAGTGCAGTGGAATACAAAGTTCTGAGAGAAGAGAGCATATCCACTTGACTTCAGAAGCTGTGTTTGCAACAGACCGGTACTCAGCTTTAGTGGATGACCTCGCTACACCTTTCTCCTTTTTGGAAGTCCATGAAATCGGGTTTTTACTGGAGACATAGTCATCAACATCCCTTGCCCAATCTGCGTCTGAGAGAGCATGGATACTGGGAGAAGAATTGGCATGTAGGAGAATGCATGCGTGAGAGTTCCAGCAAGGTACCTGAGTACACGTTTGGCAGCTGCCTAATGGTCTGTTGTAGGACAATGCATGAATTGAGACAATCGATTGACACCGAATGAGATGTCATATCGTGTGAAAGCCAGGTATTGGAGACTGCCAACGACAGACCTGTAATCCGAAGGATTGTCAAGACGATAGCAACCGTTGAGAGTGGGTTTTGGTGTAACCTGAAGAGGTGTGGCTGCAGGATTGACATCCGTCATGTTTTTTTTGGCCAGAAGATCGAGGATGTATTTTCTTTGCACTAGAGAAGACCTTGCGATGATCGAGTGGCTTCTATGCCCATAAAATAGTGAAGATCAGTGGGGTCTTTGATAGAGAATCGATCCGCCAGAGCATTGAGTATCTTGCTGATGGCTCTCTGATCGTTTCATGTAACTATGATGTCATCCACATATACAAAGAGATAAACGAAGAGAGAGCCACATTGATAGATAAACAGGGACGTATCAGCAAGGGAATTAACAAAGCCAGAGGTGAGAAGGTACTGTTTGAGCTCCATGTACCAAGCACGAGGTGCTTGTTTTAAACCGTAAATAGCTTTGCGCAGACGACAGACATGATGAGGCTTATCGCGATCAATGTACCTCGGAGGCTGAGTCATGTATACTTCTTTTGTTAACGTGCCTTGAAGGAAAGCGTTGTTCA
Organism: Isatis lusitanica; assembly: GCA_900406415.1. Taxonomy (NCBI): domain Eukaryota; kingdom Viridiplantae; phylum Streptophyta; class Magnoliopsida; order Brassicales; family Brassicaceae; genus Isatis; species Isatis lusitanica. The sequence goes on from OVBB01001090.1 coordinate 7,631, forward strand.
CGTCCAACTGCTTGATCTGCCAAGATTTCCCACTGCAACTTTAAGAACAAGGCGAATGGTTGTGGATTTGATGATTGTGCTGAAGGTTTCCGCGTAGTCGACGCCATATTGCTGAGTGTAGCTTTTGGCGACAAGTCGCGCTTTATAGCGCTCAACGTTTCCGTTCGGAAGAAGCTTTAGCTTGAAGAGCCAACGACAGCCTACCACATTCTGGTTTGAGTCAGGGGGGACAAGATCCCAAGTATAATTCTTCTGTTGAGCATTGAATTCATCAGAAGCAGCAAAATGCCAATTTGGATCCTTTAGCGCTTGAGAGATAGTGTTAGGTTCTTCTGGAAGAGATCGAACAAGTTGAACAGTGATGTTGAATTTTTTTTGGGGTTTGGTTATATTGTTTTTGGAGCGTGTTTGCATTTTGTGAGAATTTTGCCGTGGAGGTGGTATTTGCGGTGGTTCCGGGATGGATGAGGAGGTCGAGGTTGTGGCAGAAGGTTGATTCGAGGTGGTGGCGGAGGGTGAATTCGAGGCGGTGGTGGAAGAAATTTGGGTTGGTGTTTCGGTTGAATTTGGGGAAGGGGAGTTTTGGGCCACAGGTTCTGGCCCATTATGAGTGGGAGTAATGGGCTCGATATGAAGAGTTGGATGAGACTGGGCCACGGGTTCTGGCCCATTATTAGATGGAGCAGAAGGTCAGTGTCGGGGGAGGAGGAAGAAGACGAAGATGGAGAGTTAGACGACGATACCTGAGATTGAGGCGGCTGAGCAACCGGAAAGTGAGACGGAGTTGGGTGAGGAATCACACACGGAGGGTCCATTACAGGCTGTAGTCAAGTCTGAAGCGGCACAGCAGTAACTGTTGGTGAATCTGCAGCAATTTCTCTGAGTAATGCTGAAGAGGAGAACCTGGTTTGTTGTCTCGAGATGGGAAGGTATATTCATCAAATTGCACATGACGAGATACATAAATCATCCTAGTTGGAGAGTGTACACATAGATAGGCACTCTGTGTCAGCGTGTACCCCAGAAATACGCATTCCTTTGAACGATCATCAAGCTTATGGCAAGCATAAGGCAGAAGCCATGGGTAACAACTGCAGCCGAAGACACGCAGTTTCTCATAATTGGGTGATGTACCAAACAGCTTGAAGAACGGAGATTGCAGAGACAGAACATAAGTTGGCATTCGGTTTATGAGATAAACAGCAGCTGCAAAGGCGTAGGACCAGTACAAGGGTGGTAGTTCTCCTGTAGAGAGAAGAGTCATGTTTTCTTTCTGAAATCCTGTTGTGTTGCGGCGTGTGTGGTGGAGAGGTTAGGTGCGAGATGCCATGTTGTCTCAGGTAATCTCGTAAGACTACAAACTCCCCTCCATTGTATGAGTATAGTGTGCCTATTTTGCCAGCAAAGCGATTCTCAACAAGAAGTTTGAAAGCAATGAAGGTTTCCTTTACTTGAGATTTGTGTTTAAGAGAAAATTATAGTGGTCAACAAATATGAGGTAGTATTTGTAGGCATTGACAGAGTGTATTGGAGATGTCCAAACATCTGTAAATAGGCACTCAAGAGGCCGAGTTGAGTGAATAGAAGAGTTTGCAAAGGGAAGTTTATGGCTTTTATTAAGCAAACAATCAGAACAAGGCAGATTTTTGTCTGAAGAGTTCAAAACCAGAAGAGAAAATTTGGAAACAACAGAGGATAAAATCGATTGAGATGGATGCCCTAAACGGGAGTGCCATGAGGAGAGACTTGTCTTTGAATTGGAAACTGCAAACAGAGCCGCTGGGAAAGGTGCTTGCAACGGCCATTCATATAGTTCCTCTTTAGTTCTGCCTTGAAGTAATGGGACCGCCTTGTGGAGATCCTTCACTTGAAAGGAAACAGGAAAGAATTCCACAGAAATATTGTTATTGTTGCATAAACGATAAACATATATCAAGTTCTTGTGAAGGTTTGGAACACATAATACGTTCTTCAGAGAGAGAGCACGACTAAGTGAGTGAAAAGAGAAAGAACCAGTGTGGCTGATCGGTAGAGGAGATCCATCAGCAATCGTGACATCTTCACCTTCAGTGTAGGGTTGGTGAAATGAAAGGTTGCTGAGATCATAGGTCATGTGATGGGTTGCACCACTGTCAAGCATCCAGTTGGAAGCTGTGTAGGGAGAGCCCATTATCAAGTTAGCTCGAGGTTTCCATGGTGTGTATGGGGTGGTGGACTATTGACCATCAAACGACTGCAGAGGTGGAAGACGGGGACAACGCCTGGCACTGTGACCCTGCACATTGCAGAGCTGGCATTTGCCTAAGTATGGCCGCAGTGGACGAACTTCATTACGATTTGTGTTGAAGGACGGTTGCCAGTTGATGTTGTTACCAGATCTGGACCTTTGATTGTTGGATTTGTTGTTGTTCGGGTAATGATGGTTATGCTGTTGCACCATGTTGGCAGAAATCGGAGCAGAGGTCACAGATGATTCTGCAGCTTGGAGCTTTGCTTCGTGATTCAGAACTGTTTCATGAATCTCGGTGATAACTGGTGGCACCTCTCTCCCTTCGATTTGGTCAGCCACGCTTTTGTATTCTTCTGGGAGACCTTCAAGGATGAACTCAAGCTGATCTTCATGCTCCAGAGGTTTGCCAATAATGGCAAGTTGATCGATGTGAGTTGTCATCCCTTGAAGGTATTCATCGATCGATTTGGAACCTTTCTTCCATTGCTTGAGTTGCAACTTGAGTTGCTTGATGTGAGCCCGACTTGGTTTGGCATAGGTAGAAGACCAAACCAGGGGGTAGGTTCTCCCCGACCAATCACCAGCATCTTATGTTCGATGAATCAGATATGATTGACGTACAATCTCCACACAACGATCCATTGGTGATAGATACTGGGAGCTGGGTCAACCTGATTTTCCCGCATACCCTGAAGAAAGTAGCGGCCTAAGCGATGAGGAGTAGGGTAGGTGGCTAGGTGATCCACTCCCCGGCCATAAAGGGAGCCGTATCTGAAGGAAGCATAAACCTGTTGGTAATGATAGATCCAATCGGATCACTTGTTGAATTTCAAGTAACTGATGGTCCGATGGCTCTCGACGCCGTGATTCGTGCACCTTGGATTAACGGATTGGAAGCATTCTTGTCAACTGTTTATCAATGCATAAAATTTCCAACGGAGTACGTGTACCATACAATCAGAGGGAATCAACATACAGCTTGGATGTGTCTCCTAGAGATGATGAAACCCGTTAATCCTCCCTTATCTTCTTGGCATCAGAGCCATCGTCGGGGATCCCTCATCGGATTGAACAGCCACCTCTCGGTTTTCTTCCTGAGAACTTAGATTCAACTCTTTCGAAGACAGCGCTTACAAAAGGTCTCGATAGAAGAGTCTCATCTAGAGCGAGGCGTCAGTATTGAGAAGAACATCTCTCTGCAAATTTGTAAAGACGTGATAGCCTTGCTGAAGGATAACATATCGACCTTTGCTTGGTCGTCCGGCGACATGGTTGGAATCGATCCAACCATAATATCACCCAAGTTGGACGTGGAGCCCAAGTATAAACCAGTAAAGCAGAAAAGAAGGAAGCTCAGGCCAGAACTGGCCGTGGCCGTGAACGAAAAGGTAGAGAAGCTACTCAAAAAAGGAGCGATCACCAAAGTACAGTACCCGGAGTGGCTCGCTAACCCTGTAGTGGTAAAGAAGAAGAACGGCAAGTGGAGAATCTGCGTCGACTTCAAGGATTTTAACAAAGCCTGCCCGAAGAACTGTTATCCAACCCTCAAAATATAACGTTTGGTAGAATCGACGGCAGGAAACGAGCTCCTCTCCTTCATGCACGCCTTCTCAGGGTACAATCAGATTATGATGCATCCAGATGAACGAGAAAAGACCGCCATTATCACCAATCGTAGGACTTATTGTTACAAAGTAATGTCCTTCGGGCTTAAAAATGTAGGGGGGACATATCAGAAATTGGTTAATCGGATGTTTGCCGATCATCTTGGCAAAACTATAGAGGTTTATATTGATGACATGTTTGTGAAGTCTAAAGTAGCCTCCGACCATGTGGGACATCTCCAAGATTATTTTTATACATTGAACAAGCTTGCAATGAAACTAAACCCCAATAAGTGCACCTTTGCTGTAAGGTCAGGCGAGTTCCTCGGGTACATTGTGATTAAGCGAGGAATAGAAGCGAACCCGAGACATATTTCAGCAATATTGGAGCTCCCTTCTCCAAGGACCACGCGAGAAGTGCAACGTTTGATTGGAAGGATTGCAGCCCTCAATCGCTTCATCTCCCGGTGAACGGACAAGTGTCTCCCCTTCTATCAACTTTTAAAAGGAAAGAAGAGTTCAGTTGGGATAAGAAGGCCAAAGCAGCTTTCCAACAACTTAAAATCTATTTGTCAACCCCTCTTGTGCTCGCCAAACCAGCTCATGGCAAGCCCCTCCTACTATACGTGGCTGTGACCAGCAATGCCGTTAATGGGGTACTCGTTCGAGAAGAAAGAGGTGAGCAACGACCCGTGTTCTACGTCAGCAAGTCGCTACTGGAGAAGCTAGTCCTAACAGTAGTCACCGCAACTCAAAAGCTTCGACCGTACTTCCAATCACATCCATTGCGGTAATGACCGGACAATCGATTTGATCGGTTCTCCACAGTCCCGGGCATTCCGAACGAATGGCCAAATGCGTCATCGAGCTAAGCGAATACGACCTTGAAATCAGAAGCCAAACCAACATTAAGTTGCAGGTCATGGCCAATTTCTTGATAGAATTATCAGCCGAGCTTGAGGAGAAGACTCATGTGAATGAACGGCGGTGGACCCTTTTTGTCGACTATTCCTTTTCAAAACAGGGTTCAGGAGTTGGTTTGCGGTTGAAGTCTCCGACCGGGGAGGTTTTGTAGCAGAGCCTCCAGTTGGAGTTTAAGGCATCAAATAATGATGCCGAGTATGAAGCCTTGATCGCCAGGTTAAAGCTTTCTCGGAGAATGAAGATCGCCCATTTACATGCGCATTGCGATTCGGGTAAACCAATTCAGCGTAGAATTTGTCACAAAGAATGATCGAATAGAGGCTTACTTTGGCTTGGTACGAAAGATAGTGAAGAACTTCACGACTTTCAAACTTACGCCAATCCCGCAGAATGAGAATGTCGTCGCCTAGCTGTGTCTGCCTCAAACTCTGATCCTCATTTTGAGAGCCGAAACTCACACTGTCAAAACTTATAATTTATGGGGGCTCGAAAATTCTATTTTAGAGAACTTAAGCACCGAAAATGCAAATAGATGGAAGACGATTTTATTATATAATATTCCGGAGTACAAGAATAAAAGCTTAAATAAGTCTTATAATACTAAAGCTCTTAATACTCGGATTTTTGATAATTTAAACATTATACAAGCGTATGTATTTATACTAACAATCCTAGGAGACATAGACTCCTTCTGGGCAATGTGGGACAAAGTCTCTTCCTTCCAGCCGCCGACTTGATCTTTTGGGCTCGATTCCTGGCCTGAAATCTTCAGCAGTCCGTCACAAAATCTGATCCTGGCCCGGCCCGACTTCTTATGAACAGTGCCCACCGAACGGTAAACCGTAAATAGTAATCCAAATCTCGGTTAAGTTTAAACGGTTGGGTGGACCGTCGATGATCGTGGTCACGGGCGGTCGTCCGTGGGCAGCTGGACGTCGACGGTTTGGGATAATTCCAGCCGCCATGCACTAATCGAAGGGTGATGGGCGGCTGGACTTAGTCCGAGATAAATCCGGACATCCAACCTTATGCTGAGAAGATCATGGGCAGCTGGCCCTAGGTTCCCGTCTATTTTCATTAAGTTTATCAATCTTCGAGGAGGAGATTTTGACCCCAACAGTTAGCCCCCCAGCCCGGTTCTTCCGTGTCGAGAAGCGGCAGGCGTTTTTGCAGAGCGCATTATCGGGATTGATGGACTAAAGGATATTCTTGTTCGATAAAGAAATTTCTTTTTTTTTTTAGATGATATTAGTCTGAAGAGAATATGTCCTTTTTTTGCCCGAAATTTGTGGGCGGCTAGACCAGAATTTGGAAAAAATCCGATTTCGTCCTGCGTTAGGATCCAGACCAACTGGCTGCGTATATATGTGCACCTCTTTCTCCTGTTTTTCCTCACTATATTTTTCGAAGATCGATCATCCTCTTGCTTGCGAATCATGGTTAAGCTATCCCTTCGCGAGAAGAAACATATGGAGAAAAGTGGGAAAGAAGCCGGAGATGCGAGTAAGTCAGGGAAAAGTTTCGAAGTTAAGGCGGCGGCTCACTCCACCGGATCAGGACTAACAGATGGTAGTCTAGCCATCCCTCCACCGGAGAGGCCTGCTGACAAGCTGGCTCTATCGAACGTTGTGGTTACTCCGTTGAAAAAGGAGGTTATATTGGCACGAAATATCGCGAGTCGTTTGCCTAATACTCAGCCGCCGGCTGGCGGAGTTGTCTACGTCCTGCACGGGGAAAATGGTGAGCTGCGCAGGAGAGAGACGGGTGGCTCCGTTGATGGTGGCGTCAAAAGTTCTTCTTCGGAAGGTCCGTGGGCGGCTTCTTCGCCTGGGTTTGCTTTTCCCGAAGTGGTCTGTAAGAACCGTCGCCAAGCGGCTAGGAGTTTTTCGGCGATTACAGATGCGAGTTTCAAGTTCCCCTCTTACGAGGGGTTAGACGAATTCGAGAAATATGAGGATATTGCCCTGAGCGGGATGAAGGTTCGTTTCCTCTCGTTTTTCTCTCTTTTTCTGGATATTCATATATACGTGATTGATCCTTTCTATTTTTTCGCAGTTTATGTCCTCCGTGAACAAGTGTGTCGGCTCGTACGATGCCGCTGCGCGTGGAATGCCGAAGCTCGAGAGGACGCTCGATCGGTAAGGAGAAAACTTGGTGATCTTGAGAAGCAGTTTGCTTCGTTACGTGCGGAGAAGGATGAGGTGGTGCGTTCTAAGATCCACCTTGAAGCCAAAGAACTGCGTCAGACCAAGGAGCTGAAGACCTTGAAGAACCAGCTTGCCCGTGCGAAAGCTTCCCGTAGTGAAAAGGTTCAGAGAGCCTACAGGGATGGTCGCAAAGCTTCCGTCGCCAAGTTCTGTACCTTCCTGGACGAACTGAAGGAAAATTTCGAGTCTTTGTCTGAGGCAAGGACCCAGAAAGTGGATCTAGCTCAGATAACAAGTAATCTAGAGCTCATTCCGTTACTTCAGGGAGTTGATCCGCCTAATTTGGACGAGGAGAAGGCGAAACTCTCAGAGTGGAAAAGCGGTTTTGATGGCACCAAAGGTTGGTTTGACAAGGTGATTTCCCAGGTTCAAGGGGAGATTGTTTCTCAATTGGTTCCGCTTTCCGGAATCAATAATCTCCCAGCGTCCAAGGTTGGTTCGATCGAAGAGGAAGCTTCTTCACTCGGGGTAGCCAATCCGTTCGGATCCAACGAAACAGTTCCTGGAATTTCAGACCTTATCGCTGCGACGTCGCCTGGCCCGAATTCTTTATTTTGTAATTCGGCCTTTGCCTAGTTTTTTTTGAGCTCTTTGCTTTTAGTGTTTGATGGAGCTTTGTTTAGGGATTTTAGTCATATCCGGCCAGGTTTCTGGTCCGTGCTGATTTTCTTTTCGGGATTTCAATAAGATTATGTTTTTCTGTTTTTGCTTTGGACAACATGTTCGTTCTGGTCTGGAAAATGGGGTATGTCCCATTTTACTTAAGGATAGTGGGCAGTTGGCCTTTTTCTTTCGCGAAATTGAGCGGTTGTCCCGTGGCCGGAGAAAGGCGGGCGGCTGGCCCTTTCTCGGGGAGCTGGGCGGTTGGCCCCTGTTGGGCGGATGGCCCGTATTGGGCGGCTGGCCCGTTCAATGTTTGTTTTGTTTTGGGTTGATTAGTATTTCGTGTGTTGCATTGGGGTGTTTTTCCGGACTTTTCTTGACTAGAGAATCGTTGTGTATACTTCCTGGATTTGATGCATGTTTTTGGTGTCACGGGGAACTGAGTTCGTTTGAATCTCTCTTTCGACAGAAAGCGTTTTAAGAGCTCGTATCATGGCCGGTTTGTTACTGCGTTCGTGAGATGTTTAAGACCAGCTTTCCATGTCAGGCGTCTTATTGGGTTAGCGAGCTTATTTCGCGGTTTGGCGCCTTATCCACAAATGGTCACAAGAGACTCGCGCCTTATCCATATGCACTCCTCATGCTTCCATCACAAGACTCTTTTCCTCTTCACTTGGTAAGCTTCCTTTGTGCCTTCTCTTAGATAATAACCGAGCATTGGGGTAAAGCATAACACCTTAATGGTCTTGAGACTAACCGGCCAGACCATCAT
>OVBB01001091.1:2841-15963 GCA_900406415.1 Isatis lusitanica
CTATTTTTAGCTTTGTCCGTAGCGAAGTAGCTTAATTCTAGTAGTCTTTGTGGAAACATTCGACAAGAGAGGACATAAAAAGGAAAAATACAATAACCAGTTTTTAAAACCGGTTGGTCAAGCATTCAAACCGGAAAACAGAGGTAGTTCAAATCAATTTTACATTAAAAAAAAGAAGTAGAGAGTATTACTAAGAATAGAGCCTTAAGACTAAGTTCCAGCGAGCTATATAGAAGCATTTGGTATCACTGTATCAGTATAGATAGATATTATGTTAAGAATCAATCTCTGATTCTAACTAGTGTTCAGATGTTCGCACGATTCTAAATCTAACCTCCTAGATCAAAAAAATCGAAATCATAAAAGATGAGACACAATCATTTGTTAACCCAGTTCCCTTTCAGTACATCTGGAGAAGGAACTAAACCTTCATGCTTCCACTATATCAACAATGGCACAGATTACACCAAGAACTAATCAAAGCTCTTTAACGTTTCAGGTACATGAGATCAAAGCTTATGAACCTTCAACAGCGCAAGTGGGAAAGGAAACAGATGAAACGCCACCAAGCTGCACCGAGCAATCACTCTCCTTCACCGGAGAATCATGAAGTGTAACCTTCTTCTCCGATCAGTCTCGCTCACGTTTTCTCTCTCTGTATCTCTCTTGCTCTTCTCTGTATTATGTTACTCGAGTGAAAACGATGATCACTCTCTTTTTATGAGCTGGACTTGTTTGTTACAACAAACCTTATCCACTCCGTTTGGGCCTTACTCAAATCACCAAGGCCCAGTGCCAATTGTAACCGGATTAATGAATGTATCGAGCCCAAGGCTAAAACGACAACACTTCACAAATCTCCACCTTTGTTGACTTTAGACTTGTCTCGACACATCTCGCCAAACCCTAATCGCAACAGTACTTTCTCAGTCACTGTCCGAAACCATGGAAGCAGAATTCGATCCTTCAAATCCGACGAATGAATCAGCAGAAGGATTACTCATTACCGAGCTTGCGCGACCGATATCACCATCGCTCACCCTTCCTCCGCTGCCACCGCCGCCACCGCCGATTGACTATTCGGCTGAAATCAGTAAGTCCCTCAAACCCTAAAGAACCCAAATATTTTAACAGAAACCAATTTCTCACAACTGACCTCTGAATTTTACTGACAAACCTCTTTCCCTCAACCCTTTACCAGGTCCAGAAGAGATGCGAGAGTACGATCAGCTCCCCCAAGACATCAGGTAAAGCTCCACCACACTTCTCGCTATTTGTTGATTCCTTAAGCTCTAAGACATTAACCAAATCAGACTAACCTCCTGAGTCTGCCTCTTTTCCTTTTGCACGTACACGATGAGCTGACCCAACCAACAGAGCCTTAGTCGCGTACGTGAACAACATCTCACGCCGGGAGAACTTTGAGCGTTACGAGGCACTTCTCGAACGCATTACCGGGTAAGCTTTTCGTCAACATGTCTGCTGGATTTAGAGTAGTGTGAATTTTCAGAACCCGGACTAGACCTTCTTCTAGGATATCTTTGATGAAGTGTATCTTAGTTGCCACATGCTTAGTCCTGTCGTGACGAACTGAGTTTTTAGCTAAACAGATAGCACTCTGTGAATCGCAATGAAGCTTAAAAAACTCTGAACTGAACCCCAATTCACTGCAAAACTCCCTTAACCACAGCCCTTCCTTCGTTGCTTCTGACAACGCCATATACTCAGCCTTTGTGGTAGATAAAGCAACCACATGCTGTAGTGACGACCTCCAGCTAACCGTATTCCCTCCGACTTTAAAAACATAACCAGTAACTGACCTTCGCTTGTCGAGGTCTGTTGCATAGTCTGAATCACTGAAACCTTCAACCTCAAAGTGTTCCGACTTTGTGAAGGTTAAACAGCTCTCTGATGCTCCTTGTAGATACCGTAGAATCCACTTTACTGCATCCCAGTGATCACGGCTAGGCTTAGACATAAATCTGCTGACCAAACCAACCGCAAATGCCAAATCAGGTCTAGAACCCACCATAGCGTACATCAAACTCCCCACTGCACTCGCATAGGGAATCTTATCCATATGAGATGATTCCTTATCCCATTCATGATCCGTAAGACTCTTTAACTTGAACTGAGAGTTAACCGGAGTAACAACTGGTCGGCTCTCATTCATGTTAAAGGTCTTTAGAACTTGCTTGATATACTTCTCCTATGATAGCTTTAGAATCCCATTGTTTCGATCTCGCACAATGTCCATGCCTAGAATTCTTGAAGCTGGTCCTAGATCCTTCATTTCGAACTCAGATTTCAAACTCCCTTTCAGCTCAGCTATCTGCTCAACACTCTTAGCTGCGATCAACATATCATCCACGTAAAGCAATAGGTGGATCCCATTATCAACCATAATTCCCTTATGGTAGACACACTGATCTTTAACACACCGAGTGAAGCCTTGAGACTTGATAAAACTGTTAACTGTCAAACCGCTGATTCCATTGTCTCGGAGACTGTTTCAAACCGTATAGAGACTTCTTCAGCAAACAAACCTTGCCTTCGTCTCCTTTCCTTATAAATCCCTCCGGTTGTTCCATGTAAATAGTTTCATCCAAAGACCCGTGGAGGAAAGATGTCTTCACATCTAGTTGCTCAAGCTCTGTGTCATAGTTCACAACGTAAGATATAATAATCCAAATTGAAACATGCTTGACAACCAGAGCAAATATTTCGTTCTAGTCAACACCTTCCACCTGAGTAAACCCCTTAGCAACCAGCCGAGCTTTATACCTTGGTTCTTCAACTCCTGGAATTCCTTCTTTGAGCTTGGAAATCCATTTTGAACCAACCACCCTTTGTTTAGGAGGCCTAGTAACCACAATCCAAGTACAGTTTTTATCCAGAGAAGTCTTCTCTTCCCCCATAGCACCTTTCCACTTGAACCAATCCTTACTATTCATTGCTTCCAGAACAGTTCTCGGCTCTCCTGTTTCAATATCAGCAGCACTAGCCAGTGCATAAGCCACGTAGTCTCCACTTTCAAACATAGGTGAAGGTTTAGTCGTGCGTCTAACTCTGTCTCTGGCGAGTAGATAGTTATCCATGTTTTGAGACTGACTCTCTTCCTCTTCACTATCTGACTCGTTATCCTTTTCCGAAACTGCTCCACCTTGACTGATATTCCCTGAAACCCTCGGAGTGTGCCTGTTAGAAGTCTGACCCTCAACCAAATCTGTATTGAATGTCACCTTTTCAGCTTTCATGTAGAGCTGATCTTCGTCAAATATCACATATCTGCTGATAGTTGACTTTCCATCATCAGGTAGCCAAACTCTGTAGCCTTTAGTACCTTGAGGATACCCCATGAATATGCCCTTTACCGCTCTTGGACTCATTTTGTCTTGAACCACGTGAACATAGGCAACACATCCAAACCTTCTCAAGTAACTGTAATCAACTTTCCTTCCTGACCAAACTTCCTCTGGAACCTTAAACTCAATAGATGTGCTAAGAGTCCTGTTGATTAAGTATACAGCCGTTAATGATGCCTCAGCCCAAAACTTTTTCTCAAGACCTGCCTCTACCAACATACACCTGACCTTATCCGCAATTGTCATGTTCATCCTTTCAGAAACCCCATTCTGCTGAGGCGTGTAGGCATAAGTTCTGTGTCGCTTAACCCCTGAACTTTTGCAGATTTCATCCATCTTGATGTTGCAGAACTCCAACCCATTATCAGTCCTCAAGCACTTCAAGTTCTTCCCGGTTTGGTTTTCCACAAGTTTTTTCCATTCAGAGAAGTTAGTGAACACCTCATCTTTGCTTCTCAGGAACTTTATCCAAACTTTCCTTGAATGATCGTCAATAAAGGTTAGGAAGTATCTGTATCCAGACAAACTTTCTTCATTCGCTGAAGAACCCCATAGATCACTATGGACATAGTCTATAATTTCTTTTGACGTATGCTTAGCAGTAGGAAACGCTTGCTTATGGGATTTACCGAGAACACAATCCTCACAGAAGTCCAAAGTATGAACCTCCTTCTTGTCTAGTTATCCTTCTTTGACTAGGATGTTCATGTTCTTTAAACTCATATGACCTAACCGTGAGTGCCACAAGTTGGTCATGTTCACTTCTTTCCGTGCCACAGCTGATTCAGCTTCGACAACTTTTCCATCTAGGTAATAGAGTCCATCTCGGTAGGTGCCAGAGATAACTCGCCTTCCTTGCTTGTAGAATGTGACTTTAAAGTCTTCTCCATTATACTTGCAGCCGTTCTTTTCCAGCTGACCATAGGAGATTAAGTTCCTGCCTATTAACGGCATGTATCTGACCTCTATCAGTACAACCATTGACTTGTCTGGGTTCAGAATTTTTATCTTACTTAATTCCTTTGACTTTGCTGACTGTGTTGTTTCCCATCAACACATTTCCCCCTTCCATTTCCACAAGATCAAACAATAGCTCCTTGTTTGGTGTGATATGAAAGGTGCAGCCTAAGTCAAGAACCCAGTCATGCTTCGTGTATCTTACACTCGCAGTCAGTACCATGGGTTGCTCTCTCTCATGAACAACATTCGTAGAGCTACTAGCTCTGTTACTCTTTTTCTCTGGGCAGTTGGCTTTGAAATGTCATTCCTTGCCGCAAACCCAGCATTCCCTTCCTTTCTCTTGAGTCTTTTCTTTGGACTTAGACTTGAAGTCTTTTTCCTTTCCTTTGCCTTTAGAATTGTTGGAGGACCGCTTTTTGGATTTACCTTTGTCCACATATAAGCCTTCCGCGATTGACTTGCCTTTTCCGAGAACGCCTTTTTCTTTTAATTCGGCTTCTCTTGCATAAGCTGAAGTAGTGACTTCCTTAACTGTCAGAGTTTCCTTGCCATTTCCATACTTTAGAGTGTGAACAAGCGAGTCATACTGTGGAGGTAGCCTTGTGAGTATCTGAATTGCTTGATCCTCATCAGAGACCTCTATTCCGAGACTTGCTAGATCGTCAACTAGCTTTAGGAATGCATCCATATTCTCTTTTATGCTCTTACTTTCCACCATTCTGTAACTAGCAAAACTCTGCTTAATGTAGATCCGATTAGGTAGAGTTTTCACCTGGTAGTCTGCTTCAAGTGCTTTCCAAACTCCAAGGGCAGTCTTTTCTCTCCGCACCTTCCTTAGGACAATATTAGTTAGACTCGCACATATCAGATTTCTTGCTCTGATATCCTTTTCTTTGGACAAGGGATCAGACTTGGAACCGCCTTGTGGTTTAACCTCAGATTCTGTGCTTTCGTCAGTATCTGAATCCGGATCCAATTCACTGATGATATGTCCCAGGCCTTGCAGTTCTAGCTGCATCTTCATCTTGAATTTCCACATTCCGAGTTCGCCTTGGCCATCGAACTTTTCCATCTTAAATTTCCCGCGAACCGATTCCATGATTTCAAACACTCTTGATCAACCATCAAGAAAAACGCAAATCGGAATCAACCAGATAGCTTTCACCAGCAATCTCTGAACACACCAGAACCTGGCTCTGATACCACTTGTTAAGAGTCGATCTCTGATTCTAACTAGTGTTCAGATGTTCGCAAGATTCTAAATCTAACCTCCTAGATCAAACGAATCGAAATCATAAAAGATGAGACACAATCATTTGTTAACCCAGTTCCCTTTCGGTACATCTGGAGAAGGAACTAAACCTTCATGCTTCCACTATATCAACAATGGCACTAAATACACAAAAACTAATCAAAGCTCTTTAACAGTTTCAGGTACATGAGATCAAAGCTTATGAACCTTCAACAACGCAAGCGGGAGAGGAAACATATGAAACGCCACCAAGCTGCACTGAGCAATCGCTCTCCTTTCACCGGAGAATCCTGAAGTGTAACCTTCTTCTCCGATCACTCTCGCTCACGTTTTCTCTCTCTGTATCTCTCTTGCTCTCCTCTGTATTTTGTTACTCGAGTGAAAACGATGATCACTCTCCTTTTATTAGCTGGACTTGTTTGTTACAACAAACCTTATCCACTCCGTTTGGGCCTTATTCAAATCACCAAGGACCAGTGCCAATTGCAACCGGATTAATGAATGTATCGAGCCCAAGGCTAAAACGACAACACTTCACATATTATCTCTAGGAATGTAATTATCTAGAAGAGAACATCTAGCTATGTATATCTTGTAAAGATTTAGATCTATCTTTTGTATCTAACTCGTGTATATAAACGAGACTTAATGTCAATGAAATATACAAGTTAACAATTCTATATGGTATCAGAGCTCTGATCCTAATCCCTTTTTTCTCTCGATCTACTTCTTTTCTTCCCCATCTCTTCTCTCTTTTTCTCTCTTCTCTCCCCCCCCCCCCCCCCCANACAAGCTTGGTTGCTAGATCAGCACCAGTGTTTGATCTCTCCAAAAGTACTCTTATCTCCCTCAACATGTCCAACATCAGTATACTTACCTCCACCAACTTCATCACCTGGCGTCTTCAGGTCCGTGCTCTCTTGGAAGCACATGAACTTCATTGTTTCATTGAAGACAATGATTGTACTCCGTCTGCAACTCTTGACACTGAAACAGCTCCTGACCAACCAAATCCAGCCTTCACAGCCTGGAACCGTCAGGATCGCATGCTCTAAAGCGCTCTTCTTGGATCTCTTTCTCTCTCCATTCAACCGGTTGTTGCTCACGCCACTACAGCGCGGGAAGTTTGTCAAACTATTCACTGTACATACGGCAAACCGACTCGGGGTCATGTCAAGCAACTTAAACAACAAATCAAACAGGTCACCAAAGGCACCAAATCTGTTCATGAGTACATGCGTCTTATCATGGAAAAGGCTGACAAACTAGCCCTTCTTGGTGCGGCTCTCGAGCATGAAGATCTGCTTGATATCATCATGGCTGGCCTCAGTGATGATTATCGTGCACTTGTTGAGATGGTTGATGGGCGTGACATTCCCATAACTATTGATGAACTCCATGAAAAGTTAATAAATAGAGAAAACGCCATCAACCTCACCAACTATGAAAGTGTGACTCTTCCCATCACAGCGAATGCGGCTCAGTTCAGCTCCCAACAACAGCCTCACAACTCTGCTTCGCGTGGTGGCTTCAACTACGCTCGGGGTGGTTATCGTCCATCTCGTCCGTATCTCGGGAAGTGTCAACTTTGTGGTGTTGAAGGTCACGGTGCTCGCCGATGTCCTCAGTTTCAATCACAACCACCACCATCTCCGTATGCACATCCATCTTCGCAAACTTACCTGGGTTCGTCATCATGGTCTCTTCCCCTGCTTCCCACACCTCAGTGGTCCCCTCAGGCACATCATGCTACGGCAAGTTCTCCCGACATATCTCCATGGTTACTTGACAGTGGAGCCTCTCACCATATTGCTAGTGACCTTGGCAATCTCTCACTTCACGTACCATACCCTGGTAATGATGGTGTCTTGATTGGCAATGGTGTGTCTCTTCCCATCAAGCATACTGGTTCTTCACTTCTACCTACAACCTCTCGCTCTCTTACACTGTCAAATGTTCTTTGTGTTCCTGCTATGCATAAGAACCTCATATCTGTAAACAAACTATGCAAAACTAACAATGTCATGGTTCAACTTTGTCCTTGATGATTTGCAGGTGAAGGATATCCACTCCGGGACAACTCTGCTTCACGGCAAAGCTAATGGTGGTGTGTATGAATGGGCCTCTGACTCATCTTCCGCTCCACTCATCTCCTTCAGCTTACTCGTGTTCCAAGTCTTCAATTTCTGCTTGGCACTCTCGTTTGGGACATCCCAATTCCAAACATTGCGTCTTATGATTTCTCGTTTTTCTCTTCCTGTTTTATCATCATTGTCGTCGTCTTTAATTTGCAACTCATGCTCTATTAATAAAAGTCATAAGCTTTCGTTTTCGTTTTCAACGATTCATCTACTGCTCCTCTTGAAATAATATTTTCTGATGTTTGGACCTCTCTTGTTATCTCGATTGATGGCTACAAATACTTCGTCATTTTCGTTGATCATTTTACTAAATATATCTGGTTTTACCCTCTGAAAACAAAGGCTCAAGTTGCTCAGGTTTTTCCCGTATTTAAAACTCTTGTTGAGTTCAAATCCAAAATTGTAACTATCTTCTCTGACAATAGGGGCGAATTTATAGCTCTCCGATCTTTTCTCTCATCTAGTGGCATTTCTCACATGACCACACCTCCTCATACACCTGAGCATAACGTAGTCTTCGAACGACGTAATCGACACATTGTGAAAACTGGGTTATCCCTCCTTACTCATGCCGGTATCCCTACTTCCTACTGGTCATACTCTTTTGCTACTGCTATTTATCTTATAAACCGTCTCATTACTCCGAATCTCTCTAACAAATCTCCCTTTGAACTCCTTTTTAAAACCGAGCCAAATTATTTCAAACTCAAAGCTTTTGGTTGTTTGTGTTATCCCTGGCTTCGGCCATACTGTAAGCACAAACTGCTTCCAAAATCAGCTCCTTGTGTATTTCTGGGTTATTCTCTTACTCAGAGTGCATTTCTTTGTCTTGATGTTAAGCACTCACGTGTTTATGTTTCCAGACATGTGCAGTTTCATGAAACAGAGTTCCCGTTCTCCTCTCTGTCCTCCACACCTGACTCCACCTCACCATCTTCTTCTTTCACGCCATCTGACTCCTCCTCTGCCTCTCTTGTTCCAGTGTTTCTTAGGCCTTCGTCCACAGCACCAACTCTGAGTGAGGACTCTTCGCCTGAAACGGACATGCCGCCAACACCTGACTCTGTTGCAGAGTCGTCTACGGTTCCGGCACTTACTGCAGCACCTCAACCTGCTCCCTCCGTTGCTGTTGTTCCTAGCACTCACCACATGCAAACTCGTGGGAAGAACAACATTTGTAAACCGAACCCGAAGTATGGACTTACTGCAATTCTCACGAAACTTGAACCAGAATCTCATGTTCAAGCCCTTAAGGACGAGAAATGGCGGCGCTCTATGAGTGAGGAGTATGATGCTTTTATTCGTACAGATTCTTTTGATCTTGTCGCTCGCTCAGAGGCAAAGAACATTGTTGGCTCCAAATGGGTATTCCGCATCAAAAGGTTGCCAAATGGGAGTGTGGACAGTACAAGTCAAGTCTTGTTGCTAAAGGCTTTCATCAACGGCCAGGGATCGATTTCCATGAAACGTTCAGCCCAGTGATCAAACATGTAACCATCCGGTTAATTCTTGGAAATGCAGTCGCCTGTGATTGGCCTTTAATGCAGCTAGACGTCAACAACGCATTCCTTCAAGGTCCCTTGGACGAAGAGGTTTACATGCTTCAGCCTCCAGGTCTTGTTGACAAAGACAAACCGGATCATGTTCTTCGTCTCAAGAAGGCCATTTATGGTCTTAAACAAGTGCCTCGTGCATGGTACAATGCTCTCAAGGAGTTACTTATCAGCATTGACTTTAAGAACTCCCTCGGTGATGCGTCTCTCTTCATTCTTCACGATAATGGTCACTTTGTCTACATACTTGTCTATGTCGACGACATTATCCTCACTGGCACCTCTCTGGCTGAAATCCGGCGTGTAACTGCTCTGCTTGCTGCCAAATTCTCCTTAAAAGACCTCGGCGAACTATCTTATTTTCACGGTATGGAGGCTACTCGGACCAAAGCTGGTTTGCACCTTACTCAAACTAAATACACGACTGACTTGGTCCGTCGCACAAAGATGGATCAGGCCAAACCTGTAGCTACACCAATGTCTCCACTGACGTTCTTACTCTTACCTGTGGCATTCGGCTTGATAATCCCACTGAGTATCAGGCAACTGTTGGTAGCTTACAATATCTTGCTCTTACTAGGCCTGATATTGCTTTTGCGGTTAACCGGCTCACCCAATATATGCACCAACCAACCACCAAGCACTGGGATGCCGTGAAATGCGTGCTTCGCTACTTAGCTGGAACAGCAGACAAATGAATTTTTCTCTACCTCTACGCCTCTATTTCTCCATGCCTACTCTGATGCGGATTGGGCAGGTGACACAGATGACTACATCTCCACTGGTGCATACATTGTCTACCTTGGCAAACAACCCATCTCTTAGTCCGCTAAGAAGTAAGGAAGTGTTGCAAAATCCTCTACTGAAGCCGAATACAGAGTAGTCTCTAACACTGCCTCAGAGGTCATCTGGATTCAGTCTCTAATGTCTGAACTCGGGCTCAGTCAACAGTTACTCCAACGGTGTACTGTGACAACATAGGAGCTACATTTTTCTCAGCCAATCCAGTCTTTCACTCGCGCATGAAGCACATGGCTCTCACATATCACTTTGTCCGCGAGCAAGTTCAAGCTAAATCTCTTCGTGTGTCTTACATCAGCATAACTGACAACCTCGCTGATCTTCTGACCAAGCCTCTTCCTCGTGCTCGGTTCAATCACCTTACTTCCAAGATCGGACTTTGTCATCGACGTCCGTCTTGCGGGGGCGTATCCGTATAGATAGATATTATATCTAGGAATGTAATAATCTAGAAGAGAATATCTAGCTATGTATATCTTGTAAAGATTTAGATCTATCTCTTGTATCTAACTCGTGTATATAAACGAGACTCAATGTCAATGAAATATACAAGTTAACAATTCTATATTTGGTAATTGAGCTTACTGAATTTGGTGAACCAACTCTTGAGAGCCGAGTCCATAAACATGCCTTACTTTCTAGTCGTTCTCATTTGCTGCATCAGCAAGTTTCAGATGCCTACTGATGCATAACAAACGCATTCCAAGTTCTCCCATAATCTTGTACAATGGACCAGTATTCAACTAATCATCAAACAAAAACTGAGTTGAAAGACCCTTTCGAGGTTTTGTGGGAGGTCTAAGCTTGAGGATTTACCTCTATCTTGATAATAATAGCAGCCATAGGTCTAAGCTTGAGTACTTTTTCCATATCTAAGACCCTTTCGTGGTTTTGTGGGAGACATCCCAAAAAGATGAGTGACAAAGAAGATATTGCCTGGTCCATGCAACCCAGAGTGATCTGTTCTTCTCAAGTAGTCTCCAAATAAGCTTTAATGTAAACAGTTTAGAGAAGTCTTCTAGTTTCTTTATACCAGACCCTTTCTCATTTAGGACTAGTAAGATCTAACGAAGCTACTTTTGCCTTTGAAGAAACATGAGGAGAATCAGACCATATAAATGCAGAACACATCCTTTTGATAATCTCAAAACACTTTTGAAATACAGATCCAAACGACTTGAAACCACATCATTAAAATTCTAACTCAATTTTCTATGGGAGTGAAGAAGAGGTTAACTTCATAGGTAATCTTTAAGGCCTTCATCCGAGTTAATTTTTCAGGCCTAACTTCTTGATCCTACATATCATCAATCATCGCATCCTCCTTTGATGCAATCTTCATGTTTCTAGGCTCAAAACACCTCTTAACCTCCCAAAACTCCAAAACAGAAACTCAAAATCCTGATATAGACAAATTCAAGTATATACACTCTAAAGATTCCTATATGCACATTTCAAAGACTACAATGAGCTAAATCATACACATAAAACCATTAAAAATAGCTGCTAGAGGTCTAGGCTTGATGATTTTTTTCCACATCCAAAACCCTCTCATGGTTTGGTCGGAGATATCCCAAAAAGATGAGTGACACAGAAGATACTGCCTGGTTCATGCAATCGAGATTGATCGATCATTCTCAAGTAGTCTCCAAATTAACAAGCAATTTAAACAGCTTGGACAAGTCTTCTACTTTCCTGATACCTAAACCCTTTTTCTTTTGGACTTGTAGGATCTGACCAAGCCACTTCTGCCTTTGAAGAAACATAGGAGAACCGGACCATAAAAATGCATAACACATCCCTTTGATAATCTCAAAACACTATTTAAGGATTTTGAAAGCCGAGCATCAAAAGTTTGTAATGCCTATGACACATTGGATTAGTTGTAGGCGTCCTGCTTAGGAGAGAGATTTGTTGATACATTAGTAGAAACAGTGATCTAAATCGATTAATTAAGGGCTAATCCACTCGAGTCGTATTTTTTGTCGACAAAGCCAGTCCAATTCTTGCAGCAAGGTAATGAAAATATCCAGGAAAGCCATTGCCTCGAGCATGTTATGAATCAATTGCAATATAATAGTATCAAAGCACTACGAGAAATATGGACATTTGTAGCACACAATTAACACTAATATTTTTGTAATAGCGTTTTCATAAATATTGTTTTTGCCAGGGTAATAATTGAGCGGCCACATACGTTCTTCATTTCCCAGTCACCTCGTTCTTTAAACATCCTGGCAATAATAGAATACCGACAATGTTTGATCAAATATCTTCAGTTTACGCTAACTTAATTTCAAAACATAATTGTCACTTATTTGCTTTATCAATGCTAACTTAACCTCTTGCTATATGCCTTTATCAAGACTATAGATCATAGTAAAATAAGAAAAGGTAAACATAAACTATAGCGTGTGCGCATGTGTTTATATTTCTCTAAACAATATAAGCTATAGGAAGAAAGTACAAGAGATAAAGATTCTATAGAGCAAAGCACTCCAGATAGACACTTGGAAGAAGACGGTTTTATCTTATTAAACAATAAAAAGCATGAAGATGAATCTTAGGGATCTAATTACCATTACAAACTCCACGAAAGCAATGCGAGTTGAATGTTGTTAATCTCCAAGAAACCTCAGACAAGACACCATTGGTCATGCAGCAAATAACGATTGATGTAATGTACCTTTGCGATTTGCTTGATATTGATGTCCATCTGTTAGCCAAATGGTGAGCAACTTCAATTGCATTCCCTGTCAAAATACCCACATTGTGAGGCAGATATGGAAATCTATAACAGAAAACAAACGTGGCACGTTTTGCATAACTTAACTCATTGCCTCTAAGGCAGCTGGATCATTGTCAGCAAATTCTCATTCTACGTAAGCAAAAAAAAAAAAAAAAAAAAAAANTAAGTTTGTGAATGTATGCAAAATAGAAAGCCTTGACTAACATTGGAACAACAAGTGCCACAAATTCCAATGAAACGGATTCAAAACCAAAGTAAAGAAAGCTTCAAAGAAAACTGAATCTAGTAGTGGTTTCTAATA
>OVBB01001092.1:4471-15958 GCA_900406415.1 Isatis lusitanica
GTGGCGTGATAGCTATGATGCCACGTATGCTTAGGCGTCACGGTAAATAATTGTTTTAAGGATATGCATTCAAGAGGAAATTAAATAAAATAAATTCATTTTTGTGGGACACAAAAAATGTGAAAGGAAAGTCTCAACTTACATCAAGAAACCTTGAGCTTCTGAAGCAATCTTAAGAGTCCAATTTCGGATAAATGAAAACATGTATAATCATAGGCTGTTAATAAACTTATTGATAAACACACGATTTGTAAAATATAATAAACCCATGTTCACTGCGTTATCTTCTATTCGATACTCGGAGTTTTTGAATATATAAGAGGAATATGTTATGCTAATAAGAAATACACTCATTTTAGTTGAAGAACATATATATATATATATATATTCCATTTTTAATTGATATGCCCATAAGTCTATTTAAAATTCCTGAAGGAAAGAAAAAGTCGAAGAAACAAGTTATAGTTAGCTAAAGTATTAATTAAATAACTGATTTCATATTATTTTTGTATCAAATTACCCACCCCACTAGCTTCAGGATCTTGAATGAAGTCATAGTCTGCATCATGGATGGGGAAAAGTTTGATCCTATTGTCATTTTACTTAGATATTAATAAAAAGTCATAGTTTTTTTTTATTAACAAAATGACTTTGTGATATATTTGGCTTCAAAGCAGATATAATTGGCTCTCTCACTCAAAAAGCAATGACTATATAGTTTTCAGGATCGTGTTAGGTGAGGAGAATAAGAACAAACACATCGTAAATGTTAAGGCTGTTTATTTTTTTTATTTATTATTTTGTTGTTATATCAGCTTTATATAATTCTAGTTTCTATATGCACTGAAAAATCAAACTAGCGTTTTTATAAATTTCAGATTTGATGTATGTTGAATTTCCAAGAAATGATATTTAAACACCATGAGTTATACTTTGGGTCACTACACATATCTTAAAGATCATTTTTTGGGCCCAAAGAATCGGTCCACTTGGGTTTCATATTTCCATTTTTCAAAAACCGGAAAAGTAAACATACACGAAAAACCGCCAACCAAGACCAGCACAAAGTCTTCTTCTCCTCGCTGATTTGTCCATTTCTTTCACGAACTTCTTTAACTCATCTCGTAAGGAATCCGATTCGTTTCTATAATTTTCGGTGGTGATGGCTCCGAACGATCCAAAAAACCGCGGCAGTTTTTTTCACTCTCTTGCATCTTCCATCACCAATCTAGGCTCGGCTATGACGAAATCAGTTAACGGGTAAGGAACTTACGTGGCACGAAACGCGAATCCTCAACTCCAAAATTGTGGTTTTTCTAAACGCTAGGGCTTGTGTAATAAGAGGGCTTGTGTAATAAGCATAAGGAACGTGTGTGAGTGTTTTTTTCTCTCAGTTTGATGGGATATGAAGGGATGGAAGTTATTAATCCAGAGGGAAGTAAAGAAGATGCAGAGGAGGAAGCAGGAAGAGGAAGATGGAAGCAAGAGGTATTACTATTTATTACCGTTTTACGAAAGACCTATTTGGTAGCTCGCGTTAGTCTTATTTCTTGTTATTACACAAAAATGGTAATAGATAGCTTGAACCTTAAGGATTGATCAACCCTCTTTGAGTTTCTCTATGTTTGGGCGGTTTTCTCAGGAACGTGATGGCTACTGGAAGATGATGCAAAATTACATAGGATCTGATGTTACGTCTTTGGTGACTCTTCCTGTGATCATTTTTGAACCCATGACGATGCTGCAGAGAATGGCAGAGGTTCCTGTTCTTAGCTTTTGGGTCCCAGAGCTTAATCTATAAATGTATTCTTACACATTCGTTGTTTCTCACACACAGTTGATGGAGTACTCGCATCTGCTCGATATGGCTGACAAAACCGAAGACCCTTACATGCGCATGGTCTATGCATGTAAGCACATGCCCATTCTCCTTTTTTTTTTGTGTTTCAAACTTAATTTGTAGCTAATTTCAGTCGATCTTTAACAGCATCATGGGCTATATCTGTGTATTATGCCTACCAACGTACCTGGAAGCCCTTCAATCCAATCCTCGGCGAGACTTACGAGATGACTAATCATAACGGGATTCATTTTATAGCTGAACAGGTGAGTCACTTTGGCTCAGAAATAAATACTCACATGGTTTCTTCTTTGTTGATATATCAATGTTTCGTTCCTCAGGTCCGCCATCACCCACCAATGAGTGCTGGTCACGCAGAAAACGAGCATTTCGCTTACGATTGCACTTCGAAACTGAAAACCAAATTCCTAGGCAATTCAATCGACTTCTACCCTGTAGGAAGGTAATTACTAGTCCTATGTATATATGAAACTTACTACAAGTTATATATAGAGAGACAAAAACCCTGAGACTTATGACTCAATATATTTATGTTCAGGACACGAGTGACACTCAAAAGAGATGGTGTGGTTCTTGATCTTGTACCTCCTCTGAGTAAGGCACATAACCTTATCTTCGGACGAACATGGGTCGATTCTCCAGGAGAGATGATCATGACGAACCTGACGACCGGTGACAAAGTGGTGCTTTACTTTCAACCATGTGGCTGGTTTGGGTAAGTTTTCTCTTCATCAATCTTGAAACTTATTTAAATAAATTCTCCATTTAGAGCTAAACGTTTTGACCTAATGGACAGATCTGGCCGTTATGAAGTGGACGGTTACGTGTATAATTCAGCTGAAGAGCCCAAGATACTAATGACCGGTAAATGGAACCAGTCCTTGAGATATCAGCCTTGTGACACTGAAGGCGAACCTCTCACAGGCACCGAGTTGAAAGAGGTTTTGTCAATATCTCTCTCCTTAGTAAACTCAAACCAAATACTCTGCAAAAGAAAACAAATATTTTGGTATAGTCTGAACTCTGTTACTTTCCCACAGGTATGGAAGGTCGCTGAAGCTCCAAAGAACGATAAATACCAATACACACACTTCGCTCACAAGATCAATAGCTTTGACACTGCCCCTAAAAAGCTACTGTCATCGGATTCACGTCTACGTCCTGACAGATACGCCCTCGAGATGGGCGATATGTCCAAAGCTGGTTACGAAAAGAGCAGGTAAAACAATAAGCTTTTTGGTCATCCTCCGCTTCACACATGTCTTTCGTTTCATCTTTAAGACTAATAGAGATCCGGGTTTTGTTTCTCAGCCTAGAGGAGAGACAAAGAGCTGAGAAGAAAGCCCGAGAAGAGAAAGGTCAAAGATTTGCTCCAAAATGGTTTGATGAAACAGAGGAAGTTACTCCCACACCATGGGGAGATCTCGAAGTGTACCAATTCAATGGTAAGTACTTGGTGCACCGCGCTGCAGCGGATGACTCTGAGGATAACACCGATGTCAAGTTGACCCAGTTCAACCCTTGGCAATTTCAAGATATCTCTGCTTGAGCTTTTTAAGCAATTTAAAAGAAAGTTCATTTTTATATCTTTCTCTTGTTTCAGTATTAGCCGCCATTTTCATTGTATTTTTTCATAAAAAGTAAATCCATAGTTATCATATATGCTCTATACTAGTTGCACCTTGTTTACTGTTTTCTGAGATTGAATAATTTGCGCAAAAGACAATATGGAATTAATCGACGTGTAGAGTTTCTTGGGGCATAAGCAACTAACCAAAAACAAAGAAGGATCTTTTTCTTTCATTGATATTCCGGAAACATTTTCATTTACTAATAGCGAAAGAATATTTAGTGGGATATAATGGAATCGAGTAGACGTACGTAGAATATAATCAGACATCACAAAAATATCGAAAATAATATCTTGGTCTGTAGCAAAAATGAGCAGGTTGGTGAGAAAAAAGAAACATAAACAAAATTATAAATGGTAGTAATTTATTTGCTGTCATGGAAGAGATAATTACACAAAGGTCATGGACTCACGAGGTTGGTTAAAGATTAAAAAACACTGTACCAATATATTTGTCTTCTCTGAAACATTTATTTTTTTACACGTTTTTGTAACATGAAATCTCTATGAAGATAATCAGTTAACCAACTGGGTAGAAAGCATTTACCGCGTTTCATGTGGAACGACCTCTTCTTATTATTTCCTTCTCAACTATCTCCACTCAATAACTAAATTAAAAAAAAAAGATATTCTCTTCCAGCTTCAGGTAAAAAATAATATATATATGTGTGTACAGATAATTTAAGCTTCTGGAAAAAAAGAAAGTCTCTGAATCGAGTTATTTCTAAATGAATGTTTTTCTATTAGATTGTAATATGATGTTATGTGATTCTTCAAACTCAATTGAATCTCATAATTGAGCAAAATTACGTAAAGTTAAAGGTAAAAAAACATATGATTAATGCCTACACACGAGTTATAAAGGTGAAGATTGGTACTTGAAAGCTACTAATGTTCCTCGTTCCTCATTCCTCATCAGTGTCTTCACCAATATTTTTCAATTCATTCCTTAACCTAACTCTTTTGATGAACTAATTAATTTGCTGGCTTGTGAATATCCAACATTTTTCCTTTTTAATATATTTGGACATAAATCCTCTTATATTATATTTCTTTCCTTCCTTAATGTTATGGGTTTAGCTGAGTCAGCTTATTTTACGTTTTTTCTTTAGCATAAAAAAATTAGCAATGACAATTAAAATTCATCATCCAAACAATTTGATCTGCAATATAATACTACTGTTAGTAAGTCACGATTCTAATCAAGAACATAAAAACAATTATATTTTCACATGTATTTCAAATATTGTTCGCATCGTTTCAAATCGAATAGCAATAATTAAAGAATAAAATTTACAAATGCGCATGCATATGCTATCTAATAGCAATAACCAAAATATAAAATTAAATGAGTGAATCAAATGAGTTAAAATCAAACTAGCATGTATACGATATCTAACAGCAATAATGAAAGAAATAAAATTGCCAAAATACGTATATAGTTGAATAACTTCAAAGATATTAATGCCCACAAAATATATATAAATACAAAGTTGAATAACTTCAAAGATTTAAATGCGTACTAAGTATTTATAAATACATAGTTGAATAACCCAAGAATTCTCACTTATTCGTTTTTCTTCTTCTTTGTTTCGTTCTTTCTTAGCTAAAAGCGAGGGTAATTAATTATTTGTATCCGGTTTAGCAAAAAAGCGTAGCTCGTGTTACGTAAACTCTTACACAAACACCAATAAACCGACGCATCTTCTTCTGATTCAACCGACGTATCTATTTTTTTTATTCTTTTAACTTTCAACTGTCTTTCGTAACTTCCCATTTCTTCTCCACGACCCTCTCTCTCTCTCTTCATATATATATGCGTCACTTTCTGTCTCTTATTTCATAACACTGTTCTCAGAGTGAAAAAACTGAATACCTTAAACTGGTTTAACTATCCGGTTTTAATGGATAATTTACTCTGCGACGAGTCGTGGCTTTCAGGTCCTTCAACTCCGGAGCCTGTACTAAACTTCGGCTCAAATATCCACGACGATCACGTGGAGATGTCTCCGGCCATGGATGCGGCGAGGGTAGAGGAAGCCATTTCTCTGGATTTGGAGAAAGAATTACGTTTCAGTTATCATGGAGACAAGTTTATTGAGTTTCTCGTCTCTAAGAAGTTAATCGATGCTAGGTCTCAAACGGTTCAATGGCTCACTGAGGTATCTTATTTTTCATTACGTAATTCTTTAAGTTTTCCCTTGTCTTTTCGAATAAAATAGTTCGCATCTTTTGAGGAATCTACATGTGAGTTTTGGGACAAAAACCGTTAAGTGTTATTCCTTAACAAGTCAACAACCTATTTAACCTTTTGGATCGTTAACCACAGGTCTAATTTCACAAACGTTTGGGGTTGAATTTTTTTATCACAGGATTATTAACTCATATGTTTGACTTAAAACGTTTTGTTTCATTATTGGTTTGTGGGAAGTGTTATTTGGACTAAACGTATTTTTTGAAACAATGTTTTTTTTTTTAATAAACAAATATTTTATTGTTGTTGTTTTCACAGACAAGGAATCGGCTAAATCTTTCATTTGAAACGGTTTTTTCCGCCGCAAATTGTTTTGATCGGTTCGTCTATGTGACTAATTGCAATGTAAGTAAATGTATTTTTAACTGTTATAACATGAACTTGAGAAAGAGAAGTAGATGTAAGGCAGAGAATGAAACATGTTATTAAATGCAGGAATGGAGTAATTGGATGGTGGAATTAGTTGCAGTAACCTCATTATCGATCGCATCAAAGTTTAACGAGGTTATGTCTCCTTCACTTCAAGAAATTCAGATGGAAGGGCTTAATCATATCTTTCACCAGAAGACCGTTCTTGGGATGGAACTCATTCTGTTGAAAGCTATAGAATGGCGTGTCAACTCAGTCACGAGTTTGTCTTTTTCGCAAATGCTTGTGACGAAAATCGGGATTGGAGGAGGAGATATGATTATGAAACGTATCACAGAGCATCTGCTAGAAGATCTATGCGGTAAGAGAAAGACCATATACATGTGTATATATATTTTGAAGATGTAACATGTTTGTTTAGAAAGTTTAAAATATTAAATGAGCGATCGCTAACGAATCGGATATGTGAATGTAGATGTGAAGATGCTTGCATACGCACCAAGTGTTGTGGCTGTTGCGGCTGTGTGGAACGTCCTAGAAGAGGACTCAGCTCTAGAAGATAATGTCGGGAAAATTATGAATCTTTTTGGAGAAAAAGAGAAGGTACAATTAAGTTTATGATTACTTGTACAAGACGCATGTCTCATATAATAGTCACGGAATATGTTTTGATTATTATTTATTTGGGTAACTGCAGGAGAATATTGAGCGATGTGTCAATGTGAAGAGCTGTCGAAATGTGGAAAAAAGTTGGAGACGAGAAATTGGGGAAGGGAAGAGTCTTGCAAATATGTTGCAGAGAGGAGATGTGATGAACATGAATAATGTTTATTACGTCGGAGATTTGTCTGCCATTTTTCAGATTTTACGAGCGGAACGATTGGATAAGAAGAGAGAAAGAGATATCTACGAAGACATTATCCATCCTGCAAAACGGCAGACATTTGTTGCGTCAAATTAAGTTTCGCATTTATGGAGAAAAATTATTCCACATTTTTGATATAAAAGGAAAAACGTTGTTACACAGGCGAACTACAGTTTGCTAGAACAAATTCTGATGAAAATAATTGTCAATAAAAATAATTTTTTTTCTCTTATTTTTTCATAAGTATTTGCTATTACATTTTCTAGAGGAAAAAAAAAAGACGAAGATATGGAAGAAAAGAAGATGAAAGAGGAAAAGGAAAAGGAAAAAGAAAATGTTTCTATATAACGTATAAACCTTAGCAGACAATGAAAAAAAAAATAGAAATGACGACTCAATGTATCCACAAGTGCATCTCCCATTTCTGAAGATAATATTGCCTAAACCATTACCAAAATCACAACCAGCGTTTCTGGGACTTACACAAACGGCTGAGATATGGAACTCAAAAGTTTGTATCATTGGTCTCATCGGAACTTCTATTGTGGAATTGGTGAGTTACACACTTTTTGCAATAAAAGGGCTTTGATCTTCCCCTGTAACGAGTTCTTCCCACACAAAAGAAAACCTCTTTGTGAATTGTAAAACTCTGAGCTTAATTAATTATGTTAATTATGTTCGAGGCGTTAAACTACTGTTCGGGTTTTAGAGGACACGAGTGGTGCGAGCATCTATGATGGCTACTTTATCTAACGGCTCGGAGAGAGTCAGTACTTCTGAAAGAGAGAGACGTCTGTTTCTCCATGCAGATTCAGCCCATGATTTCATCTTCTCTCCTTCGCTTTTTCTGTTCTCCTGAATCAGTAATAGCTCCGCATACCCTCCTGCACAACCACAAGTCCCAAGATTGTTTTTTTAAACTAATTTTCCCAATCCGCAAAAAAGAAAAGAAACGAAAACAGAGTTAAAGCTTGTATCTTTTCCACCTCTTGCTAGAGCCATTACTTCCTGAGTTTCCATGCTTATTATCCCTAAAGAAATCAGAAAAGTTTGGTGAGAACAATCGTATAATTTGGGGTTCAAAAATCTCGCGTGAAGGTACCTTCTGAATCCAACGGGGGTGCTTTCATGAGCTCCAATGCTCTTCTAAATAGGCCCTGAGATGAACAGAAAAAAAGTCTGAAGATGAGGAAATTCTTTATAAAGCTAAAGAAACATGTTTCTGACCTCTTGAATCAGTATAGAACTCGAGTGTTCTTGCTTTGCTTTGTTCCGGTACATCAGAGCTACTCCAGTTAAAATCACACCAACCTTGGGATGATTGTGCCCTGAACCGAAGAAGCACAAAATCTGTTAGGCTGGTGCTTTACTCAATGGATCGACGGGGAAAAGAAAAGCGCACCACACAGTACCGTAATGTTCCTCAGCGCTTGTCAATGCACTTGTCAGTGTTTCTTCCGCATCACCAAAGTTTCTAATAAATAGCAAAACAAAAACATGCACTTGTCAGTGTTTCCTACGCATCAGCAAAGTTTCTAATAGAAAGCAGAACAAAAACAGAGACAAAATTAGAGAGGACCCTGTGCACTTACCCAGTGTGTGACTCGAGCTGCCCAAGAGAAAATGTGGCCGCCAATGAGACCGCCTTCAAATTCATGTTACAAGAGCACATACATTCTTTGGTGTTTGTCACTCCTTGAATTGCCTTCTGATACATCTCCTTTGCCATTTCAAAGTTTCCAGTGGCGTGCAGGAATTCGCCATAAGAAAGTGCAATGTTACCTATTTATACATATATCGTTATTACCAGGTCCCAAAAATCAGGTTTCCACCATAAAGAAAAGACAGGGCTAGCGCCAGATTAACCGAAAAAGGCTAGTGTCAGTGTGTACCTTTGCAGATCTCATGGTCCTCGAGTCCTCGAAATAAAGATTCGGCTACAGCACAAAATGAAAACCTTTATCAATAAGCTATACATATAAAACTAAGGATGAACTGTGGAATAAAAACACATAAAAGAAATAATGGTACCGGGCTCGATATTTCCCTTCACAAGCTCAACGAGGCCTTTGATCGTTTTAGCTGTAGCAGCCACATCCTGAAGATTCTCGTGGCTACTCTCTTTTACTAGTTCCAGAAATTCGTCAGCAATATTCAATGAAGCATCATCCTAAACAGAAAAAAAACATAATCAACTTTCTAACAACAGGTTCCTATATGTAGACACACAAACATAGTAGCACTGTTGGGATTTGAACCTGTCCTGACTGAATCAGCAGACCAACAAGAGCTTCCACAGCAACAACTGCCCGCACACAACATAAAGATAGTTTCAGACTCAACAACCTTAAAAAACACATGTTCGAAAAAACGATGGTCTGGAAAATACCTCTAATAGCCAACGAAGACAGTGACAGAGTCAGAACTTGCTTGAGGCGTTCAATCGCCTCACTACTGTTCCCACTGTAAACATAAGAAACCAAACACTGGAAGTTTATTATAAAGTCTCAAGCTTCCCATTAAAACAGAAATCAGAGAAAAAAGGGTAAAAAGATGAAACCTTTCGTATAATAGATCAGACATAGCAAGCAAAACAGTTGCTTTAGAATCTTGAGAAACCTGATCATCGTTCGGTTGATTCCCAAGGCATTGTTCAAGTACTAGCATCCCTTGAGCATAAGATTCATCTGCAATTTTCAAATTTCATGGCGACCCATTTCTAAATTCTTTCGCTTTCCGGTCAGAAAACTAGGGTTTAAGCACCTCAAAATCCGATGATTGTAAAAAAACCTGATTTGTGTGACCTAGCGTGGGAAAGAGCGTAATTGACCATCTGAATAGCAACATGATTCGCGTTTGAAACGCTTATTTCACCGTGAATCGACCTCAACGGCGTCCAGTATCGAACAGGGCTGCTTCTAACGGAGATCATCGCGCGGCCACGAGTCGTCGCGGCTGCTGCTGCTCTTGCACATTTGGCAGCAGCTCGAATCATAATGGCTCGATTTGCTCTTTATCTTGTCTAGAAGAAAGAAACCTTCTTCTTTTCTATGGCAACTTGTGAGCTCTTCTTCCTCGCCGTCACTAGCGGTGGCCAATTTCAATAGGTTTCATTCACCCCCGATGAATTTAACCGGTTTAATTTGAACTTGGTTTACTGATTAATTGGGTTGTCCAATACACTAAAAACCAAATAAATAAATAAACCTTTCTCTGTATATTTTTAATTTTAATCATGAATAAAGATTTTTTTTTATTAATTCCATGAATAGTCTATTTTTTATTATCTAGTTATAATATATATCTTGCAATATAACTTAGCTCTTGCAAGATACTTAATCTACCAAAAACTTCAACCTCCCCACTACTTGTTATAAAGATCAACAAAGTATAGTCTAGTGACATTCTTGGGTTCAATCTCTGTAACTACCTTTATAAGAACATGAAAGAAAAAAAAGAGTGTAATGATTTGTTTTGTTGCAAATATATCCTATGTTCAAAAGAAAGCAAAATCCCCACATTGAAGCAATGCATATATGCTCTTTGCTGATTCTACAAAGTGAAAAAGGTCGTGCCAAAAATAAGAAAAAATGTCAGGATTTACTAGCATGTGTTGAAGTTTATACACAAAGATATGATGTAAAGTTAAAAATATACAAGAACTCTAAACAAACAGCCAATCTACAAATGTAAATATATGTTTGAAGATAAAATTTTAGGTCGAATAATTAGCCAAGGATTGTTAAATAATTGTCTTCTGCTGGCTTTCTGAAATAAGGAATGATGAAAGATGAAATTTACGAATCTCTTTTTTCATTAATAAACGGAGAGTTCTTCACTTTTTCTTTTAATCCTTCTTTAACCCATCATTTTCTTTGTTTTAACATACTTTTCTTTATAACCCATTTTTTAAAATGAAAAAGTACAGATATGTCTTTTATAGAAGGCTCACAAACAAGCCTCCCTAAATCTCTCTCTATCTTTCTCTTTCCCACTAATCCCACCAAAGACTCGGTTTATAAAAGGTTTGCACTTGGCAGTTCCCTATACAACAAATCCACTTCACCACACCAATTACTCTTGCAGCTCAAGTCTCCACTTCTTCCTCAAACCACGTCCTTCTCCTATTCCTTTATTAATATTCTCTTGAAATTTACCAAAAAAGAGCAAACTTTAGAGAGTGAATGATCCCCACACACACACAGAACAACAATGGCGAATTCTGCAACTCTCTTCCTTCTCTTTCTCACTATCTCAGCCTTCTTATCCTCTTTCATTGGTACGATATCTCCTGTCCTCCTCAATGTTTTACGAAATAGTCTTTCTTTTCTTGTAACTTCCTCTCTAAATGGGTTTTGTTACATTTTGTAAATATTGCTTTTTGTTTAGCAGATGGTGCGCAGCTTATACTAGTGAACAACTGCCAGGAGAGCATATGGCCGGGAATTCTCGGCGGCGGAGGCCAAACCACGCCGAGAAACGGCGGATTCCACATGGGAAGCGGCGAA
>OVBB01001093.1:526-12775 GCA_900406415.1 Isatis lusitanica
TTCTCAAGACGAATCTAAGCATATTTTCCCGGCCAAAGATATCCATCAGGCTAGAACGTTGACATAGACTCAGCTGGACCAAACCTTCACGGGCCGGCCCAAACCGCCTTTCCGACCGTCGGGCCTCGCCCCTGGAAACGCCCCACAATTTATAAAAAGACTTCACGCTGTTCTAAACATCCGAAAACATCAAGGAGTTTACTTAAAACAAACCAGAGTCATGGCTTTAACTGAAGAAAAATGGACCAGAAGACCAAAAAGACAAGCTGGGCCAAATCAAGACGAACGGGCCCAAAACGGAAGGGAGGAAGGAAGATGGCGGCGGCCCATTAGGTCAAACGACAGCGGTCCATGAGGAAGGCGGCGGCGGCCCATTAGGTCAAACGGCGGCGGCCCACGAGGAAGACGGCGGCGGCCCATTAGGTCAAACGGCGGCTAGGAAGGAGCTTTTTACAACGTCCCACATTGCTTAGATCAGTCTTTGAGACCCTAGACTCTCTAGTATATAAAGAGACCCCTAGCCTCTCTTTTTAGACACACCAAAAAAGTGCAAGAGCTTTGTGATATAAGACCATAAGCATTCACAGATATTCTTGTACTTGGGATAAATAATTTAATACAATCCCGTTTTCCATCTTATTTACAGTTTTGCCCTTTAGTTCTTTTAAAGTAGAATTTTCGAGCCCCACGAATAAATAAATTCGATAGTGTGAGTTTCGGCTCTCACAATTATTTACTTCTATTAACAAAAACTTACTTGTATCTTTAACTGCTTCAATCATTTCAATTATATTTGGATTTTGATCGTTTAGTTTTGATGTATGGCCTTTTTCCACTTATGTATTATTGTTTCTATAAGATTTAATTTACAGTTAGTTATATAAAAATGAACTTAACATTACTAATCAAATAAGACATGAACATATTTAGACAAACTAAATAATCTTTTATGTACCATAGTATGCTATAGTCACCAAGAAAACTTTATTTCATAATTCAAATATATAACATTTCG
The DNA here is from genome assembly GCA_900406415.1 of Isatis lusitanica. Classification (NCBI taxonomy): domain Eukaryota; kingdom Viridiplantae; phylum Streptophyta; class Magnoliopsida; order Brassicales; family Brassicaceae; genus Isatis; species Isatis lusitanica. The sequence goes on from OVBB01001093.1 coordinate 1,542, forward strand.
CAACAATTTTATTTAATAACAAAAAAAGTCTTAATATAACTGATGTCACTATGAATTTATTTGACATCGATTACATTAAATTGATACTAGTTTACTTCAAATTACGTCATTTAAACAAAATGTATACAAAAAATTACATTATTAATAGTTGATGAATATATTAATCTAGGAAATCATATATATATATATAAACTCCCTTCCTCGCTTCCAAGCATTTTTCCTTCCTCATACCTACTTCTGATTCTATAGAGCATAGATTGAGACAAGGCCTTCATCACAAACACAATGACAAAGACAATCAAACATGTGGAAATTGTGGTTTTTCTGCTAGAGATAGACCACGGTGCATCGTGTAGTGACAACCAAAAACAAATTGATGTAGAGAAAAAAAGACAAGCAAATAATTACCGAGATCTACACAAAACTTTGTCGTCGTCTCTGTGCAAATAATTATAAAGCCCAAGCATAGGTCTGTTTAACAGATGTATATGCTGTCATTGAAGGGTAAAAATAAATTACTATGATGGGCTCAAGCGTAGGGCCATTAATATTCCTAAATAAGATCTTAATTTTTCAGGGTAAAAAATTATTTTCAAACGAGATACAATCAAAAACACACGAACATAAATAATAATCTTGCACGAGACGCAGATCATCACCTTGTCACTTAAATAAGAAGTTGCAAATTCCATATCAATTAAAAAGTGACGTCAGTTAAGATGGAGAAATTGGAATCAACAACGAGTAAGACATCATCACCGCCATTGTAAGGCTGGTGAAGAGAGAGGTTATTAAGAGCCGAAGTTATGTGATGTGTCCCTCCAGAATCCATGATCCTATTGTTGGTGTTGTAAGGAGAACTTGCAACAAGGTTTGCTTGGGCTGCCACGATTTGAACGGATTTATTTGTGCTTGAGGCTGAGACGTGTGGAGTGACTGGAGATGTTGGTTACTGAATTAGCACTTGCCCAAGCATCACCAATTAATGCTACAAATGCAGATTCACTCAGAACAACTACAAAGAAAAGGCGAGTGCTTCAAATCCAGCTATCTCCTTTGGTTAGGAACATACCTAGACGTCTCTCGCCCCGAAGAAGAGGGGTTAACGGTCCTCGAACCAGATCTATTCCATGAGCTGACTTCGCATCCTCGAGCAGAACCCCACCTGCCTTAGAACTCCATTAGTTCCTGGCATTACTAAAAGTGTTGCGGATTTTCACAATCCGCCTCGCTCTCTACCTTAAACTTTGTTAGCTGGAACTGTTGTGGTTTAGGAAACCCTACAACAGTTCATCGGATCCGAGAGATAGAAAATCAACTGAAGCCGGACCTAGTTTTCCTAATGGATACCAAAAGCGATGATACCTTTGTCCTCGATAAATTAAACTTCCTGAAACTGGAGAATCATCTGCTGATTTCGCCTCATTCTCCAGGTGGTGGAGGCCTTGGCTTATTCTGGAGTGACACCATTTCTCTCCATGTAGAATCTAGCTGCAAAAACTACATCAATACACGCATCACAACCAAAGTGATTAGCTTCAATGCCTTGTTCATTTATGGTGGCCTGGTCAGTCTAAAAGAAGAGCCTTTTGGCAGGAGCTCTCAGACAAATTCCTAAATTGTGATTATCCTTGGTTTCTAACCGTTGATTTCAATGATATTTCTGATCCAACCGAGAAAGAAAGGGGTGCAAAAAGATCAGAAGGTTCCTTTGGGGTCTTTCGTAACTTCCTGGCTACAAATGATTTATACGACATACAGCATACCGGGAATTTCTTTTCATGGAGAGGCGTCCGAAACGAGCATGTAGTTCACTGCTGCCTTGATAGATCCTTGGCCAATAGTACATGGTCCGAGCTGTTCCCCTCCAGCCATTGCAACTATATGTGCTATGAGAGATCTGACCATCGCCCATTACTCACCTGTCTAGACACATCAAGACTAAAAAAGAAGGATTTGTTTCGATACGATAGACAACTGGGACTCATACCGGAGTTAACAGAGGTGTGGATCACTAACCCATCTGATTCTGTGGGGTCCAGAATAGCTAGATGCAGAAGGACTATCATCACCTGGAACGGAGACCTACATCAAAATAGTATGAAGATCATAGAGGAAGAAAAATCTCAACTGGAACTTGCTATGTCTTCTTCCTCGGCGTCTACAGCTCATATTCAAGCCATTAATCAGAAGCTGAAAGATGCTTACCAGAAGGCAGAGGCTTATTGGCACCAGCGTAGTAGAGTTCTCTGGCTCACTCTGGGTGACAAAAACTCCAGCTTTTTCCATGCCACAACTAGATCCCAAAACACCATTAACAGACTGGCAGTGTTAGAAAACTCGGAAGGTACCCCAGTTTTTGAAGAAGAAAATATTATTGCTGTCATTAATGAGTATTATCAAAAAATCTTCACTGCTTCTACCTTGGAGGATCATCGTATTGTTGAGAAAGCGTTACAATGCAGAGTTACCCCTGAAATGAATGACAAACTCATAAAAATTCCTTGTCATGAAGAAGTTAAAGATGCCTTATTCTCGATTCACCCAAAGAAAGCGCCAGGGCCAGACGGCTTCCCTGCATGTTTTTTTCAGACCAACTGCGACAATATAGGCTCTGAAATTGCTGATGAGATTGCCAGCATCTTCTCCTCAGGCCATCTACCGAACTCTATCAATGCCACTCATATTCGCCTAATCCAAAAAAAGAGCCCAACATCAATGATGGAGTACAGGCCAATAGCATTGTGTATTGTCTATTACGAAATTCTGTCTAAGCTGCTAGCAAGAAGGTTAAAACCGATCCTGCCTTCCCTCATTTCATAGACCCAATCCACTTTTGTAGGAGGCAGAGCCATCACAGATAATGTGTTAATAACACATGAAACACTCCACTTCCTCAAGATCTCAGAAGCTACTAAGCACTGCTCAATGGCGGTGAAAACCGACATGAGCAAAGCATATGACAGGCTTGAATGGGGTTTTATCACTAAGGTGCTCTTAGAGCTTGGTTTCCATCGTATCTTCTTCAATCTGTTAATGTAGTGTGTGTCTACGGCCTCCTATTCATTCCTAGTCAATGGGAGTGCTAGAGGAAATGTTCAACCCCAAAGAGGAATTAGACAGGGTGATCCTTTATCCCCATACATTTTCATCCTATCTGGAGAGGTTCTTTCCGGTCTCTGTCGAAATGTACAAGTAAATGGTTCCCTAGTTGGTGTCAGAGTAGTAAGATCTAGTCCTAGAGTCAACCACCTGCTATTTGCTGATGATATTATGTTTTTTTGCAAAACAAGTATTAAAAATTTGTGAGACACTAACCTCTATTCTCAAGGAGTATGAATCCGCTTCAGGCCAGACAATCAATCCCCTTAAGTCCTCTGTTACTTTCTCTCGTAAGACACCTGAGGACATCAAAGTCAGAGTCAAGCAAAGCCTCGGCATTTCACAAGAAGGAGGGCGAGGAAAATATTTAGGTGTAACAGAGCACTTTGGTAGGAAGAAAAAAGACCTCTTCACATAAATTGTGGATAGAATCAGACTCAAAGCTGCTAGCTGGGATACAAAAAAACTGTCAAAAGCGGGAAAACTTACCATGATAAAGGCAGTGTTGTCAGCCATTCCCACTTATTTTATGTCCAACTTCAAGCTCCCTATGAGTTTATGCAAACGCATTCAGTCTGCCATCACACGTTTTTGGTGAGATTCAGATCCTGATTCCAAAAAAATCTGCTGGGTTTCCTGGAAAAGATTAACAAGACCAAAGAGGGATGGTGGTTTATGCATCAGCGAAATCCATGAATTTAACGACGCCCTCTTGGCAAAACTTTGCTGGAAGCTGCTCATGTCACCTTCAAGCCTAGTCTCTCGGGTTCTCTTGGGTAAGTACTGTCGACATGAATCCATTCTAGAGGTTAGTCACCACTCTAGCTCCCACCATGGGTGGCATGGTATTTTAGTTGGTCGTGATGTCCTTAAGACTCAATTGGGGAAGATTATTGGTGATGGTAAATCTACATCAGTATGGTTTGATCCTTGGCTCTCCCTTGATCAACAAATTACCCCTATAGGCCCTCCTACTTTCGAGTCAAAAGATTTAAAAGTGGCTGACCTAATTGATGACTGTGGGAGCTGGTTTAAACAAAAGGTATCTGAGATCCTCCCGGAATTTGCTAGTTATATCTTCTGTTTCCAACCAAGTGCTTATGGAACCTCTGATTCCTTCGCTTGGCTTCCTACTCAATCGGGAATATACTCAACCAAATCGAGATATCTAGCCCTTACAGAGACAACCCCTCCCCTGGAACATAGGAATCCGGTTCCATCTGTGTTTTCATGGACCTCGAGCATCTGGTCTGCTCCGTTCTCCCCCAAGCTGAAACTCTTTATATGGCAAGCAGCCCAAAATGCTTTGGCGACAGGCGAAAACATACTGCATAAAGGCCTCCTCGATCTGGCGGGATGCCCAGTATGTGGGGATATGGAAACTCTAGACCACATGCTCTTCGACTGTGTTTTTGCACAACAAGTATGGCGTTTTTTCCCCCACAATCAACCCAATAGAGTCGGCCACCTTTTCAGACTTCAAGACTATGCTAACAGCTGCTAAAAATTGGGTCCTACTTCCCCCTACGGGTCTAGCCAATACACAAGTTTTCCCATGGGTTTGTGGGTACCTCTAGACTACTATGAACATGAGGATTTTTGATTCCTCCCAAGCTTCAGCCCACAATACTCTGTCTCGAGCTCTGGCTACAGCAAGGGAATAAAGCGATGCCCAAGCTTTGGCTTCTCCGTCGCCCAAAGCCAACACTCGAGGACGATCTGACTCAGATCTTCTCCCTTCACCGAAAACACTGATAATAAAGACAGATGCAGCCTGGGATCCACTATCGAAAAGAGCAGGACTAGGCTGGATTATCTCCACCAGTCAAAGAAGAACCTTACACGGACAGAGTGCTTTTGAACCGTCAGTCCTATCCCCACAGATGGCTGAAGCTTTAGCAATCCGAGCTGACCTCACCAATGCAAAGGAGCTGGGTAACTCCACAATCTATCTATTCTCAGACGCTCAGGTTCTTATCCGACCTATTATATCACAGGAGAAAATCAAGGAGATCTTTGGTCTGCTTTCTGATATTCACTCTCTTGTTCTCTCTTTCATCTCTGTCTCCTTTTTTTTTTTCATTCCCCGATCACAAAATGCTGAAGCTGATGCACTTGCAAAAGTTGGGCTTCAGAATGTGTGTATCAATACTTTGGGCTTTTAGTCTGGGCTTTTAATCTATTTAAATCTTTGTTAAAAAGAAAAAGTACATCCATCTGATAGAGCTTCCAATTATTTGCTGCAACAAGTTGTAAGAGTGTACGAATGGTGGTCATTTCAACAACATGAGTGAACGTTGTTGTGTAATCCTCGCCAGCCACCTGTTTATTTCCCTGACATACAAGTCATGTCTTATGTCTTTCGATGGAACCATCCGCATTATACTTGATTTTAAACACCCATTGACTCCCAATTGCCGTTTTTCCTGGAGGAAGATCACCAATATCCCACGTGTGCTTATCATCTAAAGCAACAACCTCATTTTTCATGGCATCATTCCAGACTTTAGTGCGGACAGCATCTTTGAAGTTCTTCGGCTCTGTTGAAATCGTAAGAGTGGCGAGGAAAGCACGATGTCCTTCAGAAAACTGTTCATCTGTTATGTCATCTGACAGAGGATAGAGCGAGTTATCTGGAGTGTTAGACGAAGACATAAGACTGGACAGAGGAAAACCATGATGTGTATTTTGACTATTAGTCACATTGTAAAGGATATAGTCTTGCAGTTTCACTGAAGGTGTACTTTCTCTGTGTCCCCGACCTCGATGTTCAGGCTCTGTTTGTTTTCAGATTCTTGATACTCTGTTGTAGGAACTATGTTACTAACATCAGTTTCTGCTTCTGTAACAATATTGGTATCTTCTGCAACAACATCAGGTGTGGAACTTGTTACCGGAGATGGTGACGGAGCTGGCTGTGACAAAGGAAACGCCGAGAAGGGAAAATTGTCTTCACAGAATATGACATCTCGCAAGACAAGGAACTCATTGCATTCAATATCCAGCCATTTTTACCAGACGGATATCCAACAAAAATACATGAACGGTTGCGTGGACTGAATTTATCTTTGTCTCTCGCCATTCTATGAGTGTAACAAGCTGATTCGAATACTCGTAAGTTCTTATAATCTCGTGGTATACCATAAAGAATCTCATAAGGTGAAACGCCTTTGTGAAGTCTAGTTGGTGTCCGATTAATTAAGTATGCAGCAATGAGAACGGCTTGACCCCAAAACTAGATTGAAAGACTGGCTTGGAACATGCCTGGGCACAGGGCGGGTACCCGGACATTTTGGCATACTTGCGATCTGCCTTGCCCCATTCAAATATTGCCTTGTTACTTTCCTTGCAATAGATGAGTACTTGTAGTCACGAGTACTTGCCAAAAATGGTCGAATCGCAAGCTATGCCTTACCTTGCAACTTGCTAATTTATTAAACTTACTTGAACAAAATAACATAAATACTTAAACAAGTTTGTTAAAATCTCACAATAAAAATTATCCAAGTTTCAGAACATCCAGAAAAAAATACATAAATACTTAAAAACAACATAAATTTTGTTTCTTCACATGAAGCTTTGTATTCTTCTTAGCTTCTTTTCTTCCAATAAAATAAAAAGGTTCACAATAAAACAAACACTCAAATTAGTAAATTAATTTAAAACAAACGCTTTAAAAAGCGGGACAAGCTTGAACAGGGCAAGTATCGAAAAAAGACATTACTTGATACTTTCCCCGTACTTGCGAGTATTAAAAAATTATGACTTGTTACCGCCTTGCTTAAAACGAGTACTTGCTTTTTCAAGGCAAGTACAGGGCGAGTGCGAATATTTGACGGGTAACGAGTACTTGTGCTCAGACTCCAAATCAGAGTCCTCGAAAAATGGTCCAAATAAACACAAATCGTATCAGTAAATAGGGCAAAACACTTGGTTTGCTTTAACAGTTTTGCAAGCAAAATCAAAGAGTAGTTCCTGACAGGAAATATAAAACGTTAGACAAGTTAATTTGTTCAGACAAGGGAAAAGATCACATGCTCATGGTGAAAGTTTTAAGGTGAATGTTTTTCAGCTATCAGCAAAAGCAACAGAGCACGGTGAAATCATCTCGACGTTGGTCAACAGTTTCTGCAATCACGTCATATGATGAGAAGCACCAGTATCAAGAATAACGTCACCAAAAATACTCCTACCAGAAAATTTATCAGAAGATTTTGTTCCTAACTTGTCTTGAATAATATGAGTAAGCACCTTCCACTACTCGGAAGACAATTCAAGAAACTCCGACGAATTTGAGCTTGTGGCGTGAACTACACTAGCTTGACCACAAGCACCTCCTGTCGAACTACGGGTGTGAGAGGCGAAACTCACACTATCGAAATTTATTTATTTGCGGGGCTCTGAAAATTCTACTTAAAAAGAACTAAAGGGTAAAAAGGTAAAAAGATGAGAAAGGAGATTTTATTAGAATATTTATCTCAAGTACAAGAATATCTATGAATGCTTAATGTCTTAAATCATAAAAGCTCTTGCACTTTTTTTGGTGTGTCTTGAAAATGAGTACAAGGGTCTTTATTTATACTAGAGAGTCTAGGGTCTCAAAGACTGATCTAAGCAATGTGGGATGTTGTTAAAAATCCATTCCCAGCTGCCGACTTGAACCGATGGGCCGCCGACCGTCCGTCCTTCTTCCTTCCAATCCGGCCCGGTTGTCTTGATTTGGCCCAGCTTGTCTTTTTAATCTCCTGGTCCGATTTCCTTGGGTAAAGCCACGATTTCCAGTTTGTTTTAAGTAAACTCATCGACGTTTTTAGATGTCCAAAACAGCGGGAAGTCTTCTCGTAAATGGCATGGCGTTTCCTGAGTCGAGACCCGACGGTCGGAAAGGACGGTTTGGGCCGGCCCGCAAAGGTGTGGTCCAGCTGAGTCATTATCGACGTTCTAGCCTGATGGACGTCTTTGGCCGGGAAAATATGCATAGATTCGTCTTGAGAAACCTGCACAGAGTCTAGTTCATCTGTCGGGCCGAATGCCAAGAGCTCGACCCGTGCAGGAGTTTGGTCCTCTTTCGTGGGCGTGCTGTCGGGACATAGGTGTCCGGTCCTATTTTGTGGGCATGCTGCCGGGACATAGGTGTCCATTCGTTGCTTTGACCTTTTGTCTCATTAATCTCCGAGGAGGGGATATTGACCCCAACAGTTAGCCTCCCAGCTCGTGGCCTTTGCATGCATAGGCGAGAAGCGTTTAACGAAATGTTTGTCGGGATTGATGGACTAAAGGCCTTTGCTTCCGAAATGTGTGTCTTCTTGAGGGCAGGTTGCCAAAAATCGATGAGAATAATTTTTTCCTCCTCGGGCCCGAAACTCATAGGCGGCCCGTTTGGGGTAAGGATTTTCCTTTTCTTGTTGTGTTTAAGAATTGGAAAAATCCTTCTTCTTTTTTGTTAAGTCTAGAAACTGAAAGGTTTCCTTTTCCCTGTTTAAAAATCAATCGGAAAAAGTTCATTTTCTTAACTGAGCTAGGAATTGGAAAAACTCATTTCTTTTTCCTTTTTCATTTTTTCTGAGTTAGAAATAGAAAATTCCCAATCCTTGCTCAATCAGGATCCAGGTTGCCTTGTTGTATATATAGGCGCCATCTCCTCCTCTCCTTCCTCACAATTTATGGCCTGCATCTTGTGATAGTTTTTCTTAAGTCTGCTGTCATGGTTAGAATGTCGTTTCATGAGAAGAAGGAGATGGAGAAAGGCGGGAAGAAAGCGAAGGAGGCAAACGGTCGGCCGGATTCCAAGCTCGGAACCAAGTCGGTGGCTCGCTCTTTTGCTCCCAAGCCAGCGGAGAGCTCACTAGCCGTTCCTCCGTCGGAATGGCCTACTGGGAGGTCGGACCCAACGCCGGCCACGGTTACTCTGTTCAAGAAAGACGTCATTCTGGTGCGGAATGGCGCGAGACGTGCTCCTGAGTTTCGGGGAACTGTTTACACTGTCACTGGATCGGATGGCGCGTTGCGGCCGAGGCGAGCAATTGGAACAGTCGAAGGTGGAGTGGAGAACTCTTCATCGCTCGGGTCGTTCGCGGATTCTCGGCTAGGGCTTGCCTTTCCCGAGTCCGCTTGCAAAAACCGTCGCCAAGCGGCTAGGAATTTCTCGCAAACCATGGATGGGAGTTTTAAGTTTCCTCCGTATAATGATCTTGACGACTCCGAGAAATACGAAGATATGGCCTTGTGTGAATTAAAGGTGAATTTTCCTTTCTTCCACTTTCCTTTCCTCTGATATTTTCCTTTTTTGCCTCTGACATTCTTTTCTTCCTCTTTTTTTTTTAGTTCATATCTTCCGTGAACAAGTGTGTTGGCTCGTATGATACTGCTATTCGCGGGATTCGCAAACGTGCTGAAGAGGATGTCCACTCGATGAAAAGGAAACTCGACATTCTTGAGACGTCGAGTTCGCGTTAGATTAAATTGCTCGAGAGACAGGTTTCAGCCTTGCAGGCCGAGAAAGACGAGGCCATCTGTTCGTCGATCCACCTAGAGGCAAAGATCTCGCGTCAGTCCACCGACCTTAAGACTTTGGCGAGCCATCTTATTACTCCCAGGGCTTCGCGCGATGCTCACGGGTGCAGAGCTTGTACCGCCGAACTTTCGGTCTTCTTGAACGAGTTGAGGGAGATGCTTGTTTTGTTGTCCGAAGCAAGGACTGGAGAAGTGGACCTGGCTCAGATAACGGGAAATCTTGAGTTGATCAAGTTGCTCCAGAGTGGTGAGTCTTCTAGCTTGGACCAAAAATAGGTGAAGCTATCCAGATGGGGAGATGACTTCGACAAAGACGAGGGTCAGTTTGATGATATAGTTTTCCAGATTCGTGGGAGGATTGACTTTCAGTTGGCTCCGCCTGAGGCCGCTCCGGTTTTTGAAGCCGGCTTGATTGAAGAGGAGGTCTCATTGATCGGGTCGTCGACCCAGCCGGATCCAATGAGGACGTTCCCGGGATCTCGGACCTTTCCGTGGCTAAGGCGTTTGGTCTGGACCTTTGATCTTCGTGATTTTAGTTCTTCGCTTTTAGATTTCTTTTTGCTTTTGGATTTTTGTATTGCTTGGTCCCTTTTCTTGAGCTGGACAGACTTTGTTTTTGAGATAAGAGAGTTTAAACCATTTATGGGCTTCTTTCTTCTTCTTTCTGCTTTAGAGTGTCTTCTTTTTCCTTGTGGCAAGCCTGAATCATTAAAAGAGACGGACGGACGATGGTTGGATTAATCGTCGGCGGCCGGCCCAAAGGGATGGGGTGCTAGCCTTCGTTATGATTGGTTGACCCGAATCCAAAGAGATGGCTTATCCCGTTTGCCTAGAGGCACATGCTTTGTTTGCTTGTAAAGAGGCTTTTGCCTTGTTTGTCGCTTGCCAAGAGGCGTTTGCGTTGAGTTGGAGTGTTTTTCCGGACACTCGAACTTTTGACCAGGGTTCCTGGGTTTAATGTATTGGTGTCGAGCAGTTTACGAAGCACGTTTAACTTCCTCTCTCGACTAAACGCATTTAGAATCTCGTATCAGGGCCGGTTTGATACTGCGTTCGGAGATGTTCAAGACCAGTGTTCCATGTCAGGCGTTTTACTGGGTTTACGAGCTTATTTCGCGGTTTACACCTCGCACTATTTGCCTATGCGAGCTGCTCCTGAAGATAAGCTTAAAAGAACATCGTCTTAGACGCTCCCAGCAGGATCGCGGGATGTCAGGTTACACCTTTCAGATGTCGTCCGAAAATTTATATACCGCGCTAAATTTATCCTCGCGGGATGCAGAGAGAACCATGGTTAATGTCGTCCTGTTGTGATCAGCAACGGACGGTTGATATGTATGCCGAGAGGCGGTTTTCGGAACAAAGAGGCCTTGTTGTGGCCAGCAACAGACGATCTTGTTCGAGACGGATTTTCTCTGAAATTTTCTTTGGGCGTATGCAGCGAATTGATGTTAGCCGAGAGGCAATATAGCTATTGGCCCAAGAGGCAGTGCCGACAGTGGCCCAAGAGGCGAAATTGATATTGGCCCAAGAGACGAAGTTGATATTGGCTCAAGAAGCGATGTTCCGAATTTTTTCGGGAGCCCGGATGTTAGAATTCATTTCCCCCCCCCCCCCCC
>OVBB01001097.1:0-10182 GCA_900406415.1 Isatis lusitanica
GTTGCGGAATTAACTAGAACACGTTTTATAATTTTAAACAAATGATTTATAATCAGTTTATGATTACCTATACCCGTCGACTTTTCTAAATTTTGTTTGGCTCACGTCAAAACAAAACAAGAAAGAAATTTGGTCAAACCATGCATTTCGCACACTATGTATTTGGGTAAACATTCATGCACCATTTGAAATTCCCACTCTAGTGGGGATCTTCATCATATCTCTCCCATAACCTCTCCATATGAATCCATTTCTTGAGACCTACACAATATTATTATAATATAATTCCATGTTTGTCGATACATATAATAATAACGTAGCACTTCGTAATTTATTTAATCTTCTCCAGGAAATCGTAAATCACGTGGAATCTCCTGAAATGTAAAACAAACTTACCAATTCCATAAGATTCTATATCATCGGATACACATTTCGGCGATCTAACTTCCCCGTAAGTATTTGAGCTCAAAAGCCCAAATAATAATGGGCCTACTTATATTGTAAACGGCTTAATGATAAATTTGTCTTCTCGTCGATTTGAGCATTCTCTTCGCCGACGAGGTTGCTGACTCTCCGGTGTCGGAGATGATGGGCTCAACACTGTTCAGGAAGAGACTTTTGGTTCCGAGGGGGAAATGCTTATTTCTCCGTTCATTTTCCGTTCACATCGGAGAAATCCGCGACGCATCAGCTGAAATAGCGGGAATTCTCAACGAGGAGAACTGGCGCGACGCTTTGGTATCTTCGAATCTCTCGGCGGAGATAAACCCAGACGTCGTTCTCTCCGTTTTGCGATCCAAACGCGTCGACAACCCCCGTAGGCTTTTAAGTTTCTTCAACTGGGTCGAATCCCAAAAGGCCACGGAGCAAAAACTGGATTCGTTTTCGTATCTCGCTCTGAGTTTGTGTAGTTTCGGTAGTTTTGGGGAAGCTCATAGTGTTGTAATCCGGATGATCGAGAGGAAGTGGCCCGTGGCTGAGGTTTGGAGTTCGGTTGCGGGAAAGAGTGATGACGGAGTTTTAGTCGGGATCTTGATTGATGGGTATATTGAGAAAGGGCTTTTAGATGAAGCTGCTTTTGTGATTTCAAACGCTACGGATTTGGAATCGGTTCTTAGCTCGGCAAGATGTAACCGTTTCTTGGAGGCCTTGTTGAAGAGGAATCGGCTGGATTTGTTTTGGGATGTGTATACTGAGATGGCTGAGAGAAACGTTGTGTTTGATGTTCACACTTACGAAAAGTTGATTGTTGCGCATTGCAGAGCTGGGAATGTTCAGCTGGCAAAAGATGTTCTTCTCGAAGCCGAAGAAAAACTCGGGATGGTGAATGTGACTGTGTATAGTTTGGTAATCGAAGCGCTGTGTAAAAAGGGAGATCTGGATGAAGCTTTTGGGCTGAAGAAGACGATGACTTGCAAAGGATTGGTGCCGTCGAAGCAATCTTACAATATACTTATTGATGGGCTCTGTAAGCGAAAGAGACTGGACGATGCTAAATCGTTGGTGGTAGAGATGAGTAGTTTTGGTGTGTTTCCTGATAATGTTTCTTGTAGTATCCTTATCGAGGGTTTACTGAAGGGCGGAGATGCAGACGCTGCAAATGGACTTGTCCATGAGATGGTTTCTCTTGGGATGAACGTTGATCCTAAGATGTATGATTCTTTTATTTGTGTCATGTCGAAGGAAGGGGCGATGGGGAAGGCAAGGGCTCTCTTTGATGGGATGATCGCATCTGGAGTGACACCGGGTGCTCGGGCTTATGCTAGTTTGATCGAGGGATACTTTCAAGAGAAGAATGTACCTAAGGGATATGAGTTACTTGTTGAAATGAAAAAGAGGAATATTGTCATATCTCCATATACGTATGGTTCAGCGGTAAAAGGCATGTGTTCTTCTGGGGATCTCGATGGAGCTTATAACACTGTGAAGGAGATGGGTGCAAGCGGCTGCAGACCCAATGTGGTTATATACACAACATTGATCAAAACCTTTCTCCAGAAAAGTCGGTTTGAAGACGCAGTGAGGGTGTTGAAAGAAATGAAGGAACAAGGAATCGCACCAGACACATTTTGCTACAATTCCCTTATAATTGGCCTTTCAAAGGCCAAAAGAATGGACGAAGCAAGGTCTTATCTGGTTCAAATGGTCGAGAACGGATTAAAGCCTGATGCTTTCACCTATGGGGCTTTTATCAGTGGGTACATAGAAGCAGGGGAATTCGCATCCGCAGACAAGTATGTGAAAGAGATGCTGGAATGTGGTGTGGTTCCAAATAAGGTATTGTGCACGGGACTGATAAGTGAGTATTGCAAAAAGGGAAAAGTAATTGAGGCGTGTTCAGCATTCCGATCCATGGTTGAACAAGGGATTCCGGGAGATGCTAAGATGTACACTGTTCTTATGAATGGTCTTGTTAAAAACGGTAAAGTAAATTATGCGGAGGAGATTTTCCAAGAAATGCGTGGGAAGGGTATAGCACCTGATGCTTTCTCTTATGGAACACTCATTGATGGGTTTTCTAAGTTGGGAAATATGGAAATGGCTTCACGTATTTTTGATGAGATGGTTCAAGAAGGTGTGACTCCTAATGTCATCATATACAACATGTTGCTTGGTGGCTTCTGCAGGTCTGGTGAAATCGAAAGAGCTAAGGAATTTTTTAACGGAATGTCAGGAAAAGGTTTCCCCCCTAATGCAGTGACTTACTGTACAATCATAGATGGATGTTGCAAATATGGGGATCTAACGGAGGCTTTTCGGTTATTTGACGAGATGAAAGTAAAGGGATTAGTTCCTGACAGTTTTGTGTACACGACACTTGTGGATGGGTGTTGCAGATTGAACGACGTGGAAAGAGCTATAACCATCTTCGAGACAAAAGAGATGGATTTTGGTTCTACGACCGCCCCCTTCAATGCGTTGATCAATTGGGTTTTCAAGTTTGGAAAAACAGAACTAAAAACAAAACTGATAAATCTGGTGATAGATGGGTCGCTTGATAAGCATGGGAAGCCCAATGATGTAACATACAACATCATGATAGATTATTTATGCAGGGAAGGAAATCTGGAAGCTGGAAAGGAGCTTTTGCAGGACATGAAAAAGGCAAACCTGATGCCTACTGTTGTAACCTACACATCTCTTCTAAACGGGTATGATAAAATGGGTAGAAGATCTGAAATGTTTGCTATGTTCGACGAGGCTATCGCCTCAGGGATTGAGCCAGACAGCATAATGTACAGTGTCATCATTACCGCTTTCCTGAAAGAAGGGATGACGACAAAAGCACTTATGTTCGTGGATCAATTGTTTGCCAAGAACGCTGTTGTGGATGGGTGTAAGCTAAGTATTTCAACATGCCGGGCTCTACTCTCTGGTTTTGCTAAAGTTGGAGAAATGGAGGCAGCTGAGAAGGTTATGGAGAATATGATTCGTCTCAAATATATTCCCGATTCTTCGAGTGTCATGGAGTTGATTAATGAGGGTTGCATTTCCTCAAACCAAAGGATGGAAGCAGATGCTGCTCCATAGATCTAAGACGGGAAGCCAAAAGCAGATAAGCTTCCTCCATTTCTTTATAGCTAATACGAGACAGCTAGTTTTACTGACCGACTTGAAAATTGGCTGAAGAGTTGCAATTGTGCCAAAAGGTAACATTGCTCCTAACCTTACCTGTTCTCTAAAAGCTTTGTCCTCTCAATTTTTGATGCTCTTATACTGGGCATCACCGGACGAATCTACTGAGTCTCCGTCTTCCGAATGGCAAACTTTTTTTTTGGTTTGACCAGATTCAGGTCTTTCCTAAACCGTAGGCAAGGTGGTTGGGCGTGATATGTCATTGTTGTATTTGTTCAGTTACCGTTAAGAATTTGCATTTGCTATTCCTGGAAGACCTTTGTGTCTGCTTCAGAACGGATATGCCTTCACCTAATCATGTTGGATCCCATTGGTTTGCTTCTCAGTAGTTTCCATCATGATGACAGTCAGAAGTTAATGATCAACGGGAGACACATCTGAGCTGTATATTTCCTCAATTTTTTTTTTAAGAGCAGAGATAGCAGGTTGTAGCAATTGAACCCTCATGATTATGTTTTGCGTCAGTAAATCTGCATTTTCAGGTTTGTAAAAAAATTGATTTACTGAATTTTTTACAAAAAAGTCATTAACATTGCAGCTATAATTCTTTTAGGTGAACAGAATCTCATACTAAGGTACGCAGCGTACCTGATTCATTAATAAAAAAAAAGGTAAGACAGGTGAAATCAAAATTGGGTTTGTCNCAACGGGAGACACATCTGAGCTGTATATTTCCTCAATTTTTTTTTTAAGAGCAGAGATAGCAGGTTGTAGCAATTGAACCCTCTTGATTATGTTTTGCGTCAGTAAATCTGCATTTTCAGGTTTGTGAAAAAATTGATTTACTGAATTTTTACAAAAAAGTCATTAACATTGCAGCGATAGTTCTTTTAGGTGAACAGAATCTCATACTAAGGTACGCAGCGTACCTTATTCATTAATAAAAAAAAAGGTAAGACAGGTGAAATCAAAATTGGGTTTGTCATATTGATAACTTGAAAGCCTGTCTTGACGATTCAAAGCAGGTTGAAACCACACAATTCTGTCTGAAAAGATAAAGCTGAACTGAAGAACAAACACAATGGTGTCTGTCTTTTTCATTACACAAACACCAAAAACAGATTTCATAGTGAAACCAAAAATAGAGGTTTCCATCATACAGAACATAGAACCCCATAAAAAGACCATATGTACACCAAAGAAANGAGTATAAACCAGTATATCAACCTAGCAAGCACCAAAGAAACTCTACATGTATTCTCTACGCTCTTCATGAACAAATCGCCGGTTATATGGGCAAAAATATGATGAGTACGAAACGGAAAAAGGCGAAAAGAGTTCAGTGGAGCAACACTCTTCTAGTGCTATATCATTTTCTGCTTTCTGTGCGATAAGCAAATCAAATGGTTTTCTTTTCTTGATTCATCAGTACTATCATCTTTTCGAGTCTGTTAATAAAGCAATTAGTTCGCTATCATTGATGTCTGTCTCTGAAGCATATTTGACCGGTATGTTACTGTCTTTATCCACAGCATTCGGATCCCCTCCCCTGTGATTGAATCATTGCACCATACTTATAAATATCTCTTTAGTTTAAGACAAGGAGTAAAGGAATCTCAAGATGAAATATATGGAGCTTACCTCATAAGTAGCAACCTTGCAATTGCATATCTCCTGCTGATGATACAATGATGAAGTGGAGTCCGACCTTTTGAGTCTGTTGCATTTATTTTTGCACCATACTGAAGCAATAATTCCACCATACCGATATCCGCAGAAAGACAAGCAAGGTGAAGCAAAGAGCAGTCGTTTGAAGTTTCTTCTCTGACCATACTTTCCCCGTCCATTTTCGAGTTAGAATGTCCATCTGGATTCTCTTGAAATTCCTCTTCAATGCTCTTGAATTTGGCTTCAAGGGTTTCCTCCTTCGCTTCCAGTTGCATCATCTTTGATAAGGGCAAAGACACGGTGTACGATGCTTGTCCACGTAGAGCATTCACATCTGTTTCAGAGCAGACAATGTGTTTGTAAACTGACTTCTTGTCGTTGGCACGGACATTCTCCCAAATCTCTTGGAAAACTGCCTGGAAATGCTGACTGTCTATTGCTTTGCGGACAAAAATCCTCTCTGAGTACTGTAATTAGCCATTGACATTAGCAATGTACAGGCATTGAGATCTTCGAAAAACTATGCTTATCAACTCAGAGACTGATATAATACCTTTGCGTGGATGAACAACTCTTTCACGGAAATGGGATCATTAAAACCAGGCTTCCTTACAAGAAACTTTCTTGGTCGATCTGACTTGGGAGTGCTACTAAATAAGAAAATGTTTGAAGACTGTGTAAATAGATGTAAGAAGTAGTTTCGTCTTTGCACAAACACAACTGACGAGAATACGTAGCCACTTACCCCGACGATCTACTAGCACTAGAAGATATACTTTCTGAGTTCAACAACTCCTCCCACACTGAGTTTACATATACGTTACCTAACGATTGGAATAAAGTCAAGACCGATGGTTCCCATACTTTAACATCAAGCGTGAGCGATCTGACCTGCACGACAAGGTTTGGAGTTCTTTTAAAACTGGGAAAATTCAAGACGACCTCCTTGTGAGAGGACTGAGACACTGAAATTGTTCGATTTTAATGGCTTACCTTGGAAATGTGAACACCAAGGTTACGATGTATACCAGAACATTCAATACATATGAGGACGCCGAGATTCAAAGAGGCCCAATCGGGTTCAGGAGCACCACAATCTGCGCATTTCTCATTCCCCATTACTCTTGTCAAGACATCAATTGGCTTTTCAGTCTTTGCCATATCATGTTGCTGCAAGCACCCTGAGAACCTCGAACGGTTTCCTCCTGTCATGGGATTTTCCACTATGGATTCTCCACTTTCTGCCTGCTCGATATCATATGGATCTGCTAAAGAAGCGGAATCACTTGCAGAGAAATTATCTCCGTCCACTGTAGAAAGACGCTGATCCAGTTGCAAGCAATGATACGTTAAGTGAAAACATATAATGGGTCACACAAGAAAGATCCAACAGTAATAGCATATAAAACCTTACCATGATTGCTCTTTCAGGTGTCTGAAAACTTAGCAAAGAAGCAATAACTCCAGTTATCTTCTCGATCCAGTCCATCTGATCTTGCGCATTCTCTGCCTACACCCAGTAACAATTTCAGAAATTCCGGTTAGTCGCAGGGGATGGAAGAGAACACCTTATGTAATAAAATTCTGAGTTCATAGGTAAATTTGATAAGTACGTAAAGATATTGAAGATCTATTTAGGATTTCAAGTCATGTTCTCCCTAATATACCTGCAATGTATAAACTTTTGTTGGCGAAATAATTCGAAAGCAGAATCTTAGATCGGTCTGATCTGCATCAACTTTGATCGTCGAGGTCAGCAAATTCACAGTGTGACGTGCAACTGGTTTTTCATCGTGAACACCACCGTGATAATGAGAAGACAGCCACCGACTTAGCAGCCCAGGACCGTTTTCTGAAGTCATATTCCTATGAACAGCAGAACGGCTTCCATTTCCCTGATACATAGAGCTTCAAAGATTCAGTACAGATACAACACATCACAAATGTCATCGATACGTTTTCTCAAGGAAGGATTAAAAACACAATTGTTTTTAGTTTTGCAGCTTACTGAAGACCAATTCCATGGCTTGCGGTAATAGTATAGCATCCCACGGCTATCAAGGATAAAGAACCTTCTTTTCCAGTCACCTCTCAAGTTTGACGAACGCTTAGACAGATACCCTTGTCTTATAGTCTGGACCTGTAGGATAGTAACGTCAACAGATAAAATATAAGACAAAACAGTATAAAGATATGAGAGCAGTCTTATCAGTAATCCTCAGTAAAGAAGGCATGCTTACCTTTCCTTTTGCAGCAGATTGCATGACAGCCTCTATGACTTTTTGTGAGTTTCTTGAGTTGTGTCTCATGCAATCCCCTGTAGGAGAACCACTTGAGTTTCTAGTTTCTCGATCAACTTGCCTTTGGTATTCCTGCATCCTTTCATTAAGTGATGCCATTTCATAGTTTGCACATTCTCTAGACTGGTGTGCGTAAGCCAACACCTGCAATAAAATTTCAATTAAACACATATATTCCATGAGCTATCGCTTGGATAAGAAATGGTCGGCTACAGAAAAATGTCTGAAAATCAAAGACAAAAAGAATAACGATACAAGGAGTCTTGTAATATCAGACCTGATTAATAAAAGGCTCCATTTGATGTAGCAGCTCATATCCCTGAAAGAAGGAATGAATCACTTGTGAGAAAGCGAATCAAGTGGTTCATGTCAAGAAACAGGAAAATGGGAGGTTTCCAGGTAAAGAAAGCTATTTGTGTTCTTGCTTCTAATAATTTATTCTAAGAAAAAGCTTGCCTGTTTGAAGAAACGGAGATGAGCATCCATTGTCCCGCTGACTGCATCCAAAAACTCAAATCGCTTCTTAGCTTCCGCATTAGAGAGTGCACTAACCTGGCCAGGAAGAAGTAAGCAAACATTATGCACGGTTATAATAAGCGAATACCTTGGAAACTCTCGTAGAATTAGAATACAAAGTGGTTACCAGATGAAACCGGGCTTGCTCGAACGCCGTTCTTGCGCTATGTAGGTCCTGAAATGTCTCTCCATCAAAATTAGTTTTTCTAGAAAGATAAGTGATTGTTATCTGTGACTTTTGAAAAGTGATAAGATTTGTACATACCTCCTCAATTGTGGCAGCCACATCCAATCGCGTACTCTTTCTTAATGAAAGATACTTCTCTCGTGCCTGTATCATTCAGATGCACATATATGAAGATATAATTTTTCAAACAGGCAGAATATTTGTGGTAACAAGAAAAACATAAATTTACCCACTTAATTGAAATATATTGAATTCATTCAACGCACCTGGTCGTATGTAATTGAAGCTTTATCAAACCGTTTACGTGCTTCCTGCGTGAGAGAATTAAAGATGGATATAAGCCGGAAGAAGTCCAGAGAAATGTTGAACATAGAAGAAAGGATTATCAGAGTGATTTTTCGCGGTATGCATTACTATACAAATATACCTTAACTTCTTGGACATCAACATTCACAAATTGAAGCAACCGGTCACTGAGCATATGTTCTACCTGAAAAGTGTTGACAAGACATCATATGTTAGTTATGCATTTCTTCAAGATACAGAAGGACGTATAAGAATAAACATTTCTCTCNGGACAACATGGAAGGACGTATAAGAATAAACATTTCTCTCCAAAACCAAAGTAAGCAAGCATAAAGACCCCAAGAAAGAAAGCATGCTACATCTAACGATTTCTAACAAAGGAAAATCAAGCTGGCGCAACCAAGTAAAGTGATACTTTCAAGCCATTCCTTGTACATAGGGCATTTGTATTGTCATAGTACCTGGGAACGAAGAACCTCCTTGTATGTCCCAATTTCTCGTAGAGCAATTGTGAATTTTGTCATTACAGGACCTGAGAAAATTTAACATATATTCATTCCGACAAAGGGAAATAATGCAGGATTCAGGTTTACTAAAGTGTGAGGAAAAGCAAAACAAGAACAAGGGAGGTACCTCCAAAAGCGACACAGATGGGATCATTGTGGCCGCCTCCGAAAGATTCAAGTGCATTTACAAAGCCAATATCTGCGTCATATCCTTCTCCGAGTCCCTCCCTAATAATAAGAATCCATAAGAATCTACAACAAAACTGAGTATATATAGTGTAATAAAGAGCTTACGTGTATTTTCTGCATCCTTTGTAGAACCTTAAGCATCGCATCCGCAGCAACTCCGCACTCTCTTCCATACATTGCATCTGTCGCAAAACCAAAAACTTTAGTTTATCATTAAAACTTTGGTGCAGATTCAACACAATATAGCAAAAACATGTCACATTTTTGAGGATTGCTAATTCCAAGTCAACTCGTAGAATTTGACGAAGCACATTACAAGCAACCAACATTGCGAATTTTCCGGTACAAGAAGAGCCTCTCTCCAAATCAAACCGATGAATAGGATTTACAAGTTTCCTGATACATTGCTTCGTCCAGGTTTGCACAATGTATCTAAGACTACAGGCGATTTATTCAACAGAAAACAATTTTAAAATTTTTTGGTTTGATCATTGAATGGCACGAGAATTTATATAGAGAATCTGTCTCTCTCTCTCTCTCTTGAGCAATGGAATCGAAGAAGAAGCACGAGTATATACGATCGAAATACAGAAATAGTAGAAAATCAAAAATTAAAAACCTGTTGCCGAAACATGGGCGAATCATCGAGCTTAGAGAAATGCATTTTCTTCACCGGGAAGAACGATCCTCCTCCTCCGTCGTCTTCGTCGTTGTNNTTTTCTTCACCGGGAAGAACGATCCTCCTCCTCCGTCGTCTTCGTCGTTGTCGTCTTCCACGTAGGGAATTCTGCTCCAGTTGGAAAGACAGGAAGTTCCGATCACCGGAGAATCGGACAGAGTTAATTACGGTGTTCCTTTTTTTTCCCACCAAAAAAAAAACGGAAAAAAATGTTTTTGTTTGGTCTTTTTTTGGGAAATCAAAAGCTGTTTCTGG
>OVBB01001099.1:0-13364 GCA_900406415.1 Isatis lusitanica
ATCCTCCTCAGTGGCGGGCTCTTCTTCACGCTGGCGGCCTCGGTTATTGCCATCCCCTTGGTTGTTGAGAGGTGGAATGCGTCGCCCTAGATCGGCGAGTTGGTCTTGGATCCCAGCTAGGATCTGGGCTAACTGTGGGTCAATGCCGCNCTAGCTCCCCAGCCATGGTACCTATACGTAAACAAGGAGACATGATATGCTCCTCAAGCTTGCAGCACAAGGCTTCCTCCTTCTTCACTTGGTAAGCTTCCCTTGTGCCTTCTCTTAGATAGTGACCGAGTATTGGTAAAATGCAACACCATGATGAAATTAAACGTGCTTAGTAAACTCCTCGACACCACAACATTAAACCCAGTAACCCTGGTCAAAAGTTTGAGTGTCCGGAAAAACACTTCAACTTAATGCAAACGCCTCTTGGCAAGCGACAAACAAGGCAAACGCCTCTTAACAAGCAAACAAAGCATACGCCTCTAGGCAAACGGGATAACCCATCTCTTTGGATTCGGGTCAACCCCTCATAACGAAGGCTAAGCAGCCCATCCCTTTGGGCTGGACGCCGACGATCAATCCAACCATCGGCCGTCCGTCTCTTTTAAAGATTCGGGCTTGCCACATGAAAAAAGAAGACATTCTAAAGCAGAAAAAAGAAAGAAGCCCAGAAATGGTTTAAACTCTCTTATCTCAAAAACAAAGTCTGTCCAACTCAAGAAAAAGGACAAAGCGATACAAAAATCCAAAAGCAAAAAAGATCTAAAAGCGAAGAACTAAAATCACGAAGATCAAAGGTCTGGACCAAACGCCTTAGTCACGGCAAAGTCCGAGATCCCGGGAACGTCGTCATTGGATTCGGCTGGGTCAACGACTCCGATCAATGAGGCCTCCTCTTCAATTAAGCCGGCTTCGGAAACCGGAGCGGTCTCAGGCGGAGCCAACTGAGAGTCAACCCTCCCACGAATCTGGATAACTATATCGTCAAACTGACTCTCGTCTTTGTCGAAGTCATCTCTCCATCTGGATAGCTTCGCCTTTTCTTGGTCCAAGCTAGAAGACTCACCACTCTGGAGCAACTCGATCAACTCAAGATTTCCCGTTATCTGAGCCAGGTCCACCTCTCGAGTCCTTGCTTCGGGCAACGAAACAAGCATCACCCTCAACTCGTTCAAGAAGACCGGAAGTTCAGTGGTACAAGCCCTGCATCCGTGAGCATCGCGCGAGGACCTGGCAGTGATAAGATGGCTTGCCAAAGTCATTAGGTCAGTGGATTAACGCGAGATCTTTGCCTCTATGCGGATCGACGAACATATGGCCTCGTCCTTTTCAGCCTTGAATGCAGAAACCTGTCACTCGAGCAGCTTGATCTAACGTGAACTCGATGTCACAAGAATGTCGAGCTTCCTTTTCACCAATCGGACGTCCTATTTGGCACGTTTGTGAATCCCGCGAATAGCAGCATCGTACAAGCCAGCACACTTGTCCACGGAAGATATGAACTAAACAAAAAAAATGTCAAAGGCAAAAAGGAAAATATCGGAGAAAAGGAAAGTGGAAAAAAGGAAAATTCACCAATGATCCACACAAGACCATGTCTTTGTATTTCTCGGAGTCATCAAGATCATTATACGAAGAAAACTTAAAACTCCCACCCACGGTTTGCGAGAAATTCCTAGCCGCTTGGCGACGGTTTTTGCAAGCGGACTCGGGAAAGGCAAGCCCTGGCCGAGAATCCGGGGATGACCCGGGCGAGGAAGAGTTCTCCACTCCACCTTCGACTGGTCTGAGCACTTGCCTCGGCCGCAACGCGCCATCCGATCCAGTGACGGTGTAAACAATTCCCCGAGACTCGGGAGCACGTCTCGCACTATTCCGCGCCAGAATGACGTCTTTCTTGAACGGAGTAACCGTGGCCGGCGTTGAGTCCGACCTCCCAGTAGGCCATTCCGGCAGAGGAACGGCTAGTGAGCGAAAGAGCGAGCCGCCGACTTGGTTCCGAGCTTGAAATCCGGCCGACTGTTCGCCTCCTTCGCTTTCTTCCCGCCTTTTTCCATCTCCTTCTTCTCACGAAACGACATTCTAACCATGGCAGCAGACTTAAGAAAACTATCACAAGGTGCAGGCCAGAAATCGTGAGGAAGAGGAGGAGGAGATGGCGCTTATATATACAACAAGGCAACTTGGATCCTGATTCAGCAAGAATTGGGAATTTACCTATTTCTAAGTCAGCAAAAAGGAAAAATGAAAAAGAAATGATTTTTTTCCAATTCCTAGCTCAGTTAGGAAAATGAACTTTTTCCAATTCCTTTTTAAACAGGGAAAAGAAAACCTTTCAGTTTCTAGACTTAACAAAAAAAGAGAAAGGATTTTTCCAATTCTTAAACACGACAAGGAAAGGAAAATCCCTACCCAAAATCGGCCGCCTATGATTTTCGGGCCCGAAGAGGAAAAAGTTACACTCATCGACTTTTGGCGACCTGCTCTCAAGAAGACACACATTTCGGAAGCAAAGGCCTTTAGTCCATCAATCCCGACAAACATTTCATCAAATGCTCCTCGCCTATGCATGCAAAGGCCACGAGCTGGGGGGCTAACTGTTGGGGTCAAAATCCCCTCCTCGTAGATTGATGAAACAAAAGATCAAAGCAACGAATGGACACCTATGTCATGGCAGCATGCCCACGAAACAGGACCGAACACCTATGTCCCAGCAGCAAGCCCACAAAATAGGACAAAACTCCTGCATGGGTAGAGCTCTTGGCATTCGGCCCGACAGATGTGACTCTGTGTAGGCTTCTCAAGACGAATCTATGCATATTTTCCCGTCCAAAGACGTCCATCAGGCTATAACGTCGATAACGACTCAGCTGGACCACACCTTCGCGGGCCGGCCCAAACCGTCCTTTCCGACCTTCGAGTCTCGACTCAGGAAACGTCGTGCCATTTACGAGGAGACTTCCCACTGTTCTGGACATCTAAAAACGTCGAGGAGTTTATTTAAAACAAACCGGAAACCGTGGCTTTACCCAAGGAAATCGGGCCAGGAGACTAAAAAGACGAACTGGGCCAAATCAAGACAAACGGGCCGGATTGGAAGGAAGAAGGACGGACGGTCGGCTGCCCATCAGTTCAAGTCGGCGGCTCGGAAGGGATTTTTAACAACGTCCCACATTGCTTAGATCAGTCTTTGAGACCCTAGACTCTCTAGTATAAATAAAGACCCTTGTACTCACTTTCAAGAGAGACCAAAAAAAGTGCAAGAGCTTATCTGATTTAAGACATTAAGCATTCACAGATATTCTTGTACTTGAGATAAATATTCTAATAAAATCTCCTTTCTCATCTTTTTACATTTTTGCCCTTTAGTTCTTTATAAGTAGAATTTTCGGAGCCCCGCAAATAAATAAATTTTGACAGTGTGAGTTTCGGCTCTCACGGGATCGTGTGACGGATTGCGGAAGGTTTTGGGCCAGGAAACAGGCCCAAAAGACTGAGTCGGCGGCTGGAAGAAAGAGACTTTGTCCCATATCGCCCAGAAAGAATCTAGGTCTCCTAGGTCTCTTAGTATAAATACATACGCTTGTACAAGGTTTAAACCATCCCAAATCCGAGTATTAAGAGCTTTAGCATTATAAGACTTATGTAAGCTTTTGCTATTATTCTTGTACTCCGAAATATTAACTAATAAAATCGTCTTGTCATCTATTTGCATTTTCGGTCCTTTAGTTCTTTAAAATAGAATTTTCGGATCCCCATAAAATATAAGTTTTGATAGTGTGAGTTTCGGCTCTCACATCTCTGATGACACTGGTGATACTGCTAGGTTTATTATTTTTGATAGTGTTGTCGTGCCGTTTCTCTGTGCTAATGTCGTTGTTCTTGCCGAGGAAGTCGCTGAGGTGTGTCTTTTTGAAGTGTTTAGTGTTTGATTTTGATTCTTGGTTATCTCGGTTTAATTTACTTTTGTTGTATAAGAGAGATCGTCTGCTCTGCCTAATGTCTTGCTCAGGGTGGTCGGTAAGACCTATTTGTTCAAGCTGAATGTGTCTGCTGACAATTTAAGAATTCATGGATCGACTTTTAAGATTGATATAATTTTTGAAGATGGCGATATAATTGCTAAGTGTGGCAGCAGGGATCGCAGTCGAGTAACTGTAGTTATGTGTGCACGTATGGTTATCGATTTTGGTTATATGTGGTGTATGTTTTGGATGTGTCTTTATTGTGTGTTGTTTTTGATTTGGGGTTGTTTGTATGTGGGTTACCACGGTTTATTGGAAGCCGCTGTGGGGAGTTTGTCGTCTGTCGGTGCCAAGCACTCTTTGTTTCAAGAATCGGATGGAAATCCTAGGATGCCGAAGACGACCAAGGAAGCCTGAAGCTCTGAATTCTCGTAAATTTATTTGTCTTCTTTTATTTCTCAGTACTTTGTAGTTTTTGGGTTCTCTTGTGTTTTGTTTGTGTTTTATCTCGACTCTGATTTATTTTGATTGTTTATCACATATAATCGATGAGATATCTAATCTTGAGCATTTGCGGTAATTGTACTTATAAAGAACAATTTCTGCCTTTTTTTTTTATTATCACCTTTGCTTCATTGATATATATACAATTTCTGCCCTATCGACGGGACTTGGTTATGGATTTGGTTGTTCCCTGTATTTAATCGTTATTGTATTGATGCGTCGTTGTATGCATGCGTGTTCCGCATTGTATAGTCGATTTGTGCGTTTATTTTTCCATGGGAAAATATCTGATAAAATGCTTTTTTGGCGGATATCGTTTTGGTTTGATTCGAAATTTAATTTGTGCTATATCAAATATACTTGGTGGATATATTTTTACAAAAGTTTTAGAACACAGATCGGCTCCACCGATGAGTTCTCATAGGGTATCTCATGATTAATAGAAAAAGAAAAATAAAAGAAATTAAGAAAGAGAATGGCTAAATGATCTCATTTGAAAATTTTCCAGAACTTATGAGAACCTCAGACAATGGATGTCACTCGAATAGTGATTCAATTATCTTTTTAAAATAATATAATATTATTCTTTTTATTTTTTTGAGAAATAATGAGAGGTTCTGACCAGTGGAGAGGGTCTGTAGTTCAATAATTCTTGTATAAATTAAATTATATTATGTTTCAGATGACGAATGGTTTTTTGTTCTTAATTAGTGTGCAATAAAAGAAAACGTCATACCGAATTTCAGATAATTTGTGTTGGTTGTATTATACCGTATACATTGAAATTGGTTATCATCTTATTTAACATTTTTAATCGAAATAAATTTTTCCTTTACTTATGGTACACACTAAGTTATCCCTATATAATGTTCTTGCTGGTTTATATATTGCTACCGCTTCTATTCCAATATCTTGGTGATCAAAAGATATGGGGCCAAAGAAGAGAGCATCGACTATATCTCGACCGAAGAAAATTCCAGCTTTTAACAGGCGTATGATGTTTGCTGTTACGAGTATATATGTTTTAAGTTGTGTCGTGGTTTGATTGCTGATTACTAAAAACTTGTAAAATAGGTGTGACTACAAAGACTCATGCTTATGCTCCACGGATTCCAGTGGAGTGCTCGACCTCAACGGGGAATTATCGATATGGTGGTTAAGGTGCTGGTTTGAGTCTTGCCTAAATATGGTTCAGGAGTAGGCTTGCGGGGAAGAGGAGGGTGGATATTTTGAGATGTAAGAGAGCTTCCCGTCGGCGTCCCGAGTCGCTGGTGAGTTTTTTTTTATATAATATATATGCTATTGTCAAGGCAACCTGTTTAGATATGGATTCAGATGTCATCGGTAAGCCTCTGAATATAAACGATTTTGTTTGTTTTGTGGCTATGGATTCCGAGTCTGATGAGGATGAGCACCGTGTGAACCGCCAACATGACAGTGTTCCTAGGGTTCATCGGGAAAGGAGAAACCCCCGGTTGGATATAGTTCCTAACGAAGGGGTCTTCACTGCTATAGGCGTTGCTGATAACTGTAGTTATTGTTTTGTTTTATTGGTTCTATTTTTTGGGTTGTTGTGATTTATTACCTAAATTTAATTAGGTTATTATGATGATGGTGATCCTGCCTACATGTATGATTACTATGGAGCTTTTATGTGGTTTGGTGAAAGAATAAACAAGAGGGTCTCGACCTCCAGCTTGTTGTTTGGAATGTGCTGCCATAAAGGAAAAGTGGAGTTACCTCTCCTGATAGCACCACCTACTGCGTTGCTGAAGCTTCTTTACAACAAGGGTGAACTGAGAAATCATTTCCGAGAATTTCATAAGAGTTTATAACATGATGTTTTCCTGTACGTCTAAAGGTGGTAAAGTCAATAAAGCCATTAACAATGGTGTCCGACTATATCTATTTCAGTTGTGTGGAGAAAACTATAATTTAATAGGTGATCATTTTCCTACTCCCAACGAAGGCCCAACGTTCTTAAAACTTTACATACATGATACCATAAACGAGGTGGCCAATAGAGTCGGTGCTTATGGGTGGATTTTTATTTTTTCAAAATTTTTGGACTATTGCATCTATATTAAAAAGGAAATAATTTATGTTAAAAAGGTGATACCTAGACAAATGTATATCAGGTTACCTAGACGTAAAATATCATATGACATTTTTGTTGCAGTTCTGTGTATTAGAAAGAATGCTATTATTTTGAGTAATTAAATAGTGTTCATTTGATTGTCTTGTGCAAGAGAACTGTGTCTACGACAAAGATTGGGGGTGAAGTTATTGGAATTTTGAAGGAGATGTTGGACAATAACAATCGTTATGTTCGTCCACTCAGAACTGCCCATGATAGGTTGACAAATTTTGTCTCTTCTCGCACTATGAGGTTGGTTCTCTCGAATGATAGATCGGCGGATGGGAAGACATAAAATCTACCCACTGAGAATGAAGTGGTGGTGTTGATACCTGGTGATTTTTGAGATGGCCATGGGAAAACGGGATATTGTCGTTGAGAGTAATATGGGGCAGTTACATAGAATAAGAGAGTTGCATCCAACTTATTTGCCGTTACAGTATCCATTATTATTTCCCTTTGGCGAGGATGGTTTCAGGTTGGGAATAGATATTGGTTTCGTTGATGGGGAAGGGAGGAAAAGGAAAACGATCACCATGAGGAAGTTCTTTGCCTATCGTATACAATAAAGATTTGGTGAATCACCGATTATTTTAATATTGTGGAGATTGTTTCAGCAGTAATCTTGGAAAGGTAACACTGATCTATCGAAACAAGGTAGGAGGATCTATATACCATCCTCTTTTACGTGTGGTAAGAGGTACATGATGCAACATTACTTCGACGTTATGACCACATGCAATTATTATAGATATCCTGATTTTTGTATAACTATAACTTGCAATCCCAAGTGGCCCGAGATAGTACGATCTTTGGAGAGAGACGATTTGAAGACGGAAGATCGTCCAGATATGTTGTCGTGTTTTTAAAATGAAGCTCGATAATTTGCGGTGATTATTTGATAAATTTGGTTAATTTACTAATGAAAAATAAATTGTACATCATAAGACTATTTTAAAATAAATTATTGATACAAAAAAAATACGGGGCAAGCTTGAACGGGGGGAGTATCAGAAAAAAAATTTTACGTGATACTTGCGAGTATTAAAATTTCTCGACATGTTACCCGACTTGCGCAAGGCAAGTACTTGTTCGGATGAGACAGGTACGGGGCAAGTCGCGAGTAACGGGTACTTGTGCCCAAGCCTAATGCTCGGTGCTGTAAACTCGGGTGGGTCATCGACATGTACCTTTTTTCTTATTGTTATTTTATTAGCTCATAGATTTTTTGTTTCAGTTTGTTTTTTTTGTTCTATTGTTTCTTCCTTAGTGATGTATACGATCGAGCTCTAGAAACGAGGTCTGCCACACGCTCATATTGTGATTTTTTTGAAGCCGGAATCTAAGTTACAGACTGGAGATAACATTGATGGGTTTATAAGTGCTGAGATACCGGATAAAGATGAAGATCCTTATTTGTATGAAATTGTCGAATATTTCATGATGCATGGTCCGTGTGGTGAAGCAAATAGAAACAACGTCTGCATGAGCGATGGCAAGTGAGCAAAGTTTTTTCCAAAATCTAGTAGTTAAATCACAAAAAGTTGACGACGGTGGGTTTCGAGTATACAGACGACATGATGATAACTGATATATTGTCCCCTACAATCGGTTGATACGTTATCGAGCACATATCAACGTTGAGTCTTGTAACCAGACAAGATCAATCAAATATGTTTTCAAGTACATCAATAAAGGGTCGGATTGTATTCGGACCATTGTTGAGAGTGCAGATGGTGAAGAGGAAGTTGATGACTAAGTCAAGAAATTTTTCAGTTGCAGGTAACATGCTTCTTTTCATTCTGCGGTGTTCTCAATCAGCAATTTTGTTTTGAGTATTGTGTGGTTTCGTAGTAGGTATATATCTGCTTATGAGTCAATCTAGAGAATCCTTACTTTTACTACGCATTATCGCTCCATCTCGGTGACCAAGCTTTCTTTCCATCTTCCTAGACAAACAATTTCTTTTTATAATGAAGACAATCTTGTAGATGAAGTTATACCCAAAGGTGGTGTGACGGTTAGTCTATGTTTTTGGCTTGGATGATTGCAAACAGACAATATCCTGAAACACGACAGTTGACTTATGATGATTTCCTTACCAATTTTATGTGGGTTTTTAAACTAAAGTTCTGGAAGCCACAAGATAGGGGTTTGCAATAGGTAGGATTACGTATGTACCGCTGTCTTATGTTGATGCATATTATTTGAGGGTTCTGCTAAATATAATAAAGGGCTCAAGAAGTTTCGAGGGATCAGGAAGGTTGAGGGGGTTGTGTATCCTTGGTATAAAGATACGTGTTATACTTTGTGTTTGCTAGATTATGATAACAAATACGTAGAGGCTATTAAAGAGGCAGCTGTGTGGGTTTCCGGGAAGTACCTCAGACGGCTATTCGCGGTTTGTTGTTCTCTAATAGTGTTTCCCTGCGAATTCAAGTATGAGATGCTACATGAGACATCCTCACCGAAGATATTCTTTATACGAAAAGGAAGAAATCAAAGAATCATGGTTGAAGAATACACAGTAAGTACTTACATGCGCATTTGAGTTTGTCGTTGCTTTATTCTACGGTGAAATCATTAATTATGTTTGTCATCGAAACAGATTTTACATTATCCGAGGAGAAGTTGAAGAATCTTTGTTTGGCAAAGATAGAGAAGTATCTTCGTTAGAATAATAGGTCTCTCGCTAACTTTGTAAATGCTCCTATTTTTGATGAAGATGTTATAGCAAAAGATAAGAACCATCTTATATTCATTGAGAGAAACTATGATTGAAAAATGCTAACGGAGCAGCATACCCTGATGATGTCTTTGGTGACCGATGAGCAGAGACATGTCTACGCTCTTGTCTACGGTTGAAACGGGTGCTGGCGGCATGTTCTTTGTCTACGGTTTTGGATGTACCGACAAAACCTTTGTGTGGAGTTTATTGGGATTTACCTTTCTGTCCATGGGGTTGATTGTTCTTAATGTTGCATCAAATGGTATCGCGTCATTGTTGTTGCAAGGAGGGGGGACAGCTCATTCTAGGTTTTCGATACCGATAGTTGTTAACGAGAGCAGTATTTGTACTTTTGGTACTGGATCACATCAAGCAGAGCTGATCAGAGAAGCCAGCCTCATTGTTTGGGATGATGCTTCAATGATGAGTAAGCATTGTTCTAGGCTTCGGACAGAACTATGCGTGATGTCCTTAAATGTGACGACGTGTTTGGAGGTAAAGTTGTCGTCATGGGAGGAGATTTTAGACAGATTCTGCTGATTGTCGTTGATGGTGGTAGAGTCGAAACTGTTATTCCTTCAATAACGTTCTCATATCTATGGCCTAGATGTAGAGTCTTGGAACTTACCAAGAATATGAGGCTTACCAGAGTTCTCAATGTTGATCGGTTAAATGAGATCGAGTCTTTCTCTAAGTGGATCCTTGACGTGGGTAATGGAAAGATAAACTCACCTCAAACACTGTAAAGGTCGAGATAGATATTCCCGAAGATTTGTTGATTACTCAGTGCGATAACCCTGTTGAGGAGATTGTGAAGGATGTATATGGGTGTTGTTTTTTCACTGAGTGCGATCCTAATTTCTTTCAGCAGAGGGCGACATTGAGTCCAAGTAATGCTGATGTTGATGTGGTTAATGATTATATGTTGTCGCAAATAACCATGTACTTTAGCTTGACTTTTGTATTATATGAATTTATTGGCTAGCAGACTGCGTTCGTATAATACGGTTTATTTCTTCTTGTGTCTTTTACCAGGTGAGAAACAGACGTATCTAAGCTCAGATAGTATTGATACATCTGACACGAGCAAGGTTAATGATATGGCTCAGGAGTATTTGAACAGCATTAAAATTTTTGGATTGCCTAACCATGTTTTAAGTAGCGCTGGTCTGTGTAATGGAACAGGCCTGTTGCTTACTCAAATAGTCAAACATGTTATCCAAGCTAGCCTTATAACAGGGCGCGGAGTTGGTCAGAAAGTATTGACACCGAGAATTGCTCCTACTGAGGCATGGTTTCCTTTTAGAATGAATTGTAACTAGATTCATGTAGTTGTTGCTTTCGCGATGACAATCAACAAAAGCCAGGGGCAAACTTTGCACAGACTTTGATTGCTTCTAGCGAAACTAGTGTTTTCGCATGGTCAATTGTATGTCGCTGTCTCGAGGGTAGCATCTAGAACTGGACTGAGAATTTTGATCACGAATGATAAGGGAATTCCATAAAAGAAAACATTGAACATTGTCCATAAGGAGATTTTTCAGAGCATCAAGATATCCGAATAGCTCTCTTCCCTTTTATGCTTTCGTTTTTTCTTTCCTATTTTATTTTAAATTTAAAAGTTGTTTGGTTATTGTTTAGGACTTTGTTGGTTTTGGGGCTGACGTTTTATACCTATTTATTTTCTGTTTTGCATTTTAAAATACATATATTCCCTATAGCATTCTTCAATAGATACTTATTTATTATTTTTAAATCTCCTAAAAGCCAGAGGAGTTTGTGTCATCCATTTTAGTAATTGAGTTCAGTTCAAGAGCTCAAGGACTTGAAACAGTTTTAGTTTCATTCTAGATATTCACAAAGAGAAAATAACAATTTTTTCAAATTGTTACACGGATTTGGGCTCCATCGGTATCCTTATAAATATCACATTCTCTTATGGATTTGTGTGATTGGGCCCGGCAATTTTTAGTGGCGAGCCGACGATTTTTCGCAGCTTTTCGAGTTTTTTTTATTCGTTTATGTTTTTATTGGTCTTGGTACAGGCGCTGACGCATTAAAATTTGTTGAGCTTCAAAATGGTTTTCGTAGATAGGTTTCTATTGGGTGGTATATTGTTGGGCTTGAAAATTTTGTCTTGGGCAGATATTAACAGATGGGTTTCTATTACGTCTATGTGGGTAGCGAACTGTGTTTGTGAGTTTTTTTTGGAATTTCTAGTGGTTATTTATGGAATTTCTTGATATTTGGAATTAATATATACAACGTGTGTGCCTCTCATAAAATATATTAATAGGCTTCTTATTTTATATTTGTTTCAGTAAATATTATTGTCTAGAATAAATAATTTACTTGTGTTATCTAATACATTAAAAAGAATTTTTCTATATTGTTTGGCGTTTCCAATAGAAACGGATGATATGTTTGATATTATCCCCGTTATTGGTATAGATTATTAACAAAGAAAGAAAAAAAACTTTTCCCCTTTATCTATATCACTAAAAAATTATGAAATATTTATATTTTATCCAGAAAAACTTATGCAGTAATGTGCGTCTATGGCTATATGTATATAACATTAAAAAGTAATATTCTATATTTTTATGTTTCTGATAGAAACAAAATATAAAATTTTATATTATCTCCATTATCGTTATATATTATTAACCAAAAAAAAAGATAATCATGTAAATCTATATCTCTAAAAACTTATGGGACATTTAAATATTTAAAAAAATTCTGCAGTACCATGCTACTATGTGTATTCTGTATTGCGTTCTATATATTGTTTTGTTTGTTTTGGGTCATTGGATTATTGTTCAGGTTCGATTTAATGGCGCATCTACTATTAAACACTCATCTGAAGTAGAATCCGTCTGGTACTTTTGAGGTTTTAGGCATGGATCCACAAAAAGGGAAGTGTAAGACTTGCGTAAAAGTCCTAAGAAAATTTTATCCCTTTGATGCGGACGATGAAACATTGGACTTCGTATTCGTGGATTCCAAGGTACTAGTTATGATTAATGTTTTAGAGTATATCTTAGTCTTGGCGATGTTATTTCCCATAATACCCGTTTTTCCAAATAAATTATAGGGTGATAAGATTCATGCCACACTGAAAGGAAATATTCACAATTGTCCTTTTAGTGGGTTGAAAGGTGTCTGGTTACGCCTGGAGAATTTTGAGCTTTCTCCTGTCCAAGGAAGTTTTAGTCTGGCTGCACATAATTTCAAAATCGAGATAAAATCCGATACCGTTTTTACAGTTTCATCATCTAGGGGTTCTGTAACCACTTTTTGTTTGCCGGTTCCGATGATATTCACAACAGTCTACGTGATCCTAATTATTTGGTTGCTAAGATTTCTATGCTTTTTTGAACGTTGGTTTCTGGTTTGGCGAGATACGTTTCTGTTGAATGGCTGGACCCGTGAGCAAGGTTGGTAAATTTAACAGACGAAAAAAATCTTCAAGACGTTTCACTTACTAGGGCTATTTAATTCTCCCCCTCGAGTTGATATCATGACATGTTCATCCTCTCATATTAAATTCCACTATAGGACCAATAACCTGTGAGAGCCGAAACTCACACTGTCGAATTTATTTATTTGCGGGGCTCGAAAATTCTACTTTAAAATAACTAAAGGGCAAAACTGTAAAAAAGATGGAAAATGAGATTTTATTAGAATATTTATTTCAGGTACAAGAATATCTATGAATGCTTAATGTTTTAAATCACAAAAGCTCTTCCACTTTTTTGGTGTGTTTGAAAAGTGAGCACAATGGTCTCTTTATATACTAGAGAGTCTAGGGTCTCGAAGACTGATCAAAGCAATGTGGGACGTTGTTAAAAACTCCTTCCCAGCCGCCAACCACTCTTCATGGGCCGCGGCCAAACGCCTTCCTTCCTTCCGATTTGGGCCCATTCGTCTTGATTTGGCCCAGCTTGTCTTTTTGGCCACCTGGTCCATTTTTCCTCGGTTAACGCCTTGACTCCGGTTTGTTTTAAGTAAACTCCTCGATGTTTTTGGATGTCCGGAACAG